>JARACY010006170.1:0-18438 GCA_029255725.1 Scrobipalpa atriplicella
CGGTAGAATGGTATTTGCCCAAATGTCCCCGAAAATGTGTATGTATACTCTATCGGTGCATTTCAAATAATGCAGATTTTACTGTTGGTAGAAAATCTTTGGAAAAATTTCGACTTGGACAGGGTGTGCTGGCAAAACTACTGTTGGACATGAAACGAGTATTCACTGGATTGGTTATGTGTCGTTTTCTGAAGTAGAATTACATTAAGCATTGTTTGAGAAAGGAAAGTTGTGTGCATTTGATTGATGTGTTTAAGCTTTATATAGTTAGCCAATGAAAATGCTATGTTTAGTGGCCGAGCAATAGGGTATGGCATTTTACACAGTAAACACTTTTTGCTCATTTTTGTAAAGCTAAAAGAAAAACCCGAACTTATTGGGCGCTTTTCCACTAGACGGCACGTCAACGGCAACGGCGACTGCACGGCGACGAACACGTGACAATATCTATGGGAATCGATGACATGCCGTGATGGTGCCGTGCCGGCAAGTGGTAAAGCGTGTCATATAATTTCACCTACGATATCTTCGACGGTACCGTGCCGTCGCCGTTGCCGTTGGCGTGCCGTCTAGTGGATAAGCGCCCATTCAAGCACGCTAACACCGTGTTTTCGTGACATACTTGGGTATAAAAGAAAAAAAAATGTATTAAATTTTTTGAGATATTCGCATTTGTTCACCATCTGTTAGTAAAATCCCTTTCAATATATTTATTAAAATTTTAATGGCATTCATAATGAAACTGCAAATTTTGTTGGAAAATAAATTAATTTATGTGCATAATATTTATCTATTATTTACCCATTAAAACAAATTTTATGGAGGAATGTAAATAAGCTAAATAGCCTTATAAGCCCTAGGCTAAACCTAAACAACTAAAATTTTATTCATAGCAATGCTACCAGGCTTTGGGAAGTAATTTTCGTTGTTATCATAAATTAGTAGTCCATTTGCGTCACGAAGTCATGATCTTGGCCAAAATTTTGGGTAAATTCTGGGAAATTCATTTTGAGATTATAATGCCTGCCGCTTTGCGCCTTATTTTGCGGGGCGTGAGAGAAATTAATTTCATTATGTTTAAATTAGGTAACTAAAATATGTAGGTAGATAGGTTGTATCTATATTGGAGATGGCGAAGATATACTTTGGGTCATTGAGACACTGTAGAAAATTAATACGATTGCTATACGAGAACACGTTGATGTAACGTTTAATAAAGAAGGCAGATATTTTACAATAAACATACGACCGATTAGTAGGTCAGAGCATTCGACAGATGTAGGTAGGTAGATATAGGGTCTCTCATGTAACAACTACAGTCAATCTGTAAAAATCCTGTCCCTTTCACATTTTTCTTTTGATAATATAGGTAATTGGGTCTTAAGTTCCAACATGTAGACCCTGAAGGCAATCTCATTTTAAATATTCTCGTTTTCAGGACAATCGAACAGCTTCCATAGATTTATTGCTTCGGATAAGGAAAAAGAAGTGTGGTCGGAGTAGAGACAATTTCCAACGGTATTTTACGCCTTATTATTGAATTATCTATAGATTTTATGTATGTTTTAATATTTTCATGAAAAAAGAACTTTTATTCCAATGAAGTCACCTTATTTAGCAACAAATTCTGATTGTAACATTGTGCCTATTTTTATATACATAAGTACCTATACCTAACATTCTGATATATAGAGCTCAAAACGTCAATAGAGTGATAGTCCTACTATTCTCATTAAATTTACCAAAGATCAAAGAATCTAACAGCGGCCCCACAAATAAATGGCCCTATTAAGTGGAGCAAATATAATCATAATCTCAGATACGTTGCAGTTTAATTCACAAAAGCGTACAAATATTGTAACAACTAGAATAAAATCATTTTCCCACAACATTTTCGTGAAGAAAGACATTTTGACGTTACAGCAGTTTGCAGTTTACAATAACAATTCGCTGGCATCCGAAGTGATATGCTAAATTAGCCTAATAAAGGATTTTGCGAAACGTTGACAGACCAGACCGCCGCATCAGCGTCAGCTTAGAGCCCAATTCGGACAACATTTGGAATTATTCTACCTCCGGCTACCGTTTGTTAGGCATATTCCTATTTCTACCATTTGCTCTTATTAAAAGTTTGGCGTTTCATTTAAAGAATCTTAAAATTATCATTGCGTCATAAGCTTTTCATTTTGTCAGCATTTTATGATTAACTAGTACTTAGCTGAGTTTTGAAATACTAAACTTGAAAGATAAATATTTCACATAAATGTTCTTGTAGCTAGCATACGGTACATCTATAGGATGAAATTTGTTTGAGCTGATTGGCTTGAAAAAATCAAGTGTCATTCATCTCTAATTTTAGTTTTAAGTTCGTGACACTGGAAAGACACAAAAGAATCTAGGATACAAATTTAGTTGATATTGTGATTAATTTATTATGATTTGAGAGCAACCCGGCCGGTCTGTCTAAAACGTGAATCCACAGGCCTTAGTTATATTGAACTATTTATTTTCATTGAATCACCTCGAAAATTACGAACGAAGAATTATCTAGGATACAATTTATTTGATGATGGTCGAACTGAGAGTAACCCGGCCGGTCTGTCTAAAATGTGATGTGAAGAGCGGGTAATCCACAGGCCTATTATTGAATTATGTATTCTCGTTTTATCGCCTCGCAAATTACGGGCTTTGGTTTGTTTCATGGTTTAATAGAATTATTCATTGTAATCGAATTGTGTTAACGAATTAAATAATTTTACATCAGCGAATTTTATACCTACAATTTTTTTTATAATAGATACTATTATTTTATTTCAATAAATTTATGAATAGGTGTGGGTTATTTACCTACATATATCAGTATAAATTATGAAGCGGTTCAGACAACTTTCGACATTTAATGTCAGTCCAACTCCTTGCGGTTTGTACCTACACCACAGCCTATACTGCCTCCAAAATAACCCTTATAGATATTTTGTGTCACCGGGCACCTATTTCAAATTTATTCAAAATTACTTGTAAAACTCAACGCAAACCATGATTCATGTCAAGTGCTTCGTTTGATTTTCTCATTTCCTTTGAAAATTTACAAGGAGGACCCCATAATGAATCTCAAATGATTTTTACAGTCGTGTTTCCTTGAAACCCCTGTTGTAAATGACAGCTAGAGTAACGACCGACCGAAAAGTTTGACAGCTATTTTTTTTCTTAAAGTTTACGAGACGAATCAAGGGTCCGAGTTTTTGCATAGAATCGACTTTTTTGCTCTGTGGTTGTCGTCAGTCTACGTTAAAAAGTTTTGGACAGCTTCGAGTTTGAAAAAAAAAATCATATCCCATTTGTGTTATGTTATGAAGCTGCTACGATTTTCAATGTTGATAACTTATGTTCATGTACTCAAATATTGCTTATGAATTTGTTATTTTTATTTTGATATAAATTTGACATTTTTTACAACTCAAATAAATTCAAAATAGTAAGATAATTTTTAGTATTGTTCGATAAAACAAATACGATTAATAAAATTGTAATATTCTTGAAACTAAGTAGGTATCTAAATTTACTTTAAAACATGTGATTCAACCTTTTGCAACAAACTGCTATGAAGGGCCTTTTTAATTTATTTTTTGGTTATCCTAACCCAAATTTACTTAAACAAAACTCAAGTACATCGGCAATAAAGATATTTCAAAACATAAATGTTCTTCTGTTTAATGAAATAGCCCAGTAAAATGCCGAGTTAGGAGGAACATAACAAATTGTAGTAATAAAAGTGATGGATCGTTGTAATATTTCTATTAAAGCTAAGTGCTGCCCTTTTAAGAAGTAAAACAGAGAACATCATAATTATAAACCACCAAAAATAATATTATTTTTATTTTCTTCTTTTGGATTACTTAATCGTTTTCTTGGCTAAGTCAGTTGCCTTGAAGCAACATTATTAGGTAATCTTTAAAGACCTAAATGAAGAGGCCTATATAAGCCTATATCCGACTATCAATGGATGACCATAGGCTGAAGAAAAAGAAAAACCTTAATTAATGTCGTAAAAGTTTGTTATTTCATTTTTTTGTTCTTCATATTGGGATGTTCATAAATATAAAATTAATCAAAAATAGTTTGAATTTAACTTAAATTTAATGAAATAATGCACCACTCAAAACTAAAGATTAATGAATTTCCCGGGACTACAAATCAACAAAAACTGTCCCAATTTGTAAGAATCCTAGAATAACTGAATGCATTTTTGTCACCAACCACTGAATAGTCGCAAAATTATGCAAGGATTTGCATAAGTTTAAAATGGTACAACAATTTTAAATTCAGATTTATTTTACACCAGAGCATACCTAAATAGTAAAATTTTGAGCACATTATTTTTGGCAATATAACTTTTATTTAACTGACATACAAAAACACAGGAAGCTAGTTTCCAGACAATTTAGTATATAAGTACGCAACAATATATTAGAATAAAAGACTCATTATTTTATTTTTGGGTATATGCAGTAAAACTTATAAAATAGATATTATAATATACCTAAAAAGTGGCTATTTCCATGCTGGACTGGGAGTGATAGAAAAACATAGAATGTGCCAGCTGCATCTCCTCCCGGGCATGCTGTAAAAATCGACTAAGGGATTCGAGGGTTTCAGTATTGTAATTTATGCGATGGGCTGACTACCTGTCACTATATACGCAATATACAGATCCATCTGGAATAACCCTCAAAATTTCTCAGACGTTGCGGAACGACCTTTGTTTAGTTTAGGACGTTTACGCTCTGCCTACCCCATTAGGGATAAAGGCGTGATTATTGTGTATGTATGTATGTATGTAAGTGGCTAGATATTGCCTACAGATAATACACGATTTGAACATTAATCTTGGCGAACTGACTTAAGAAAACCATTTCCTTCATTTCGAAGAAACAACATTTATGAACAGCTTCTATTCCTTAATGGTCTGTTTTTACTAAAAGAAAGTAAAAATATATATTTTACAGTGAAAAATCTTAAGATTTTATATCGAGACACAGGGAAAAGACTTATCTTATTTGTGGTTGGATTAACAGGCGAAGAGAGGGATGGAAGATTATCAGTGAGTAAGCTGACGCCGTCTTTAAGGATTAAAAGCTGACTCATTTATTTGCTTTGAGTCTACGGTTAGAAAATAAAACATTTTCGTTATTAAATTTCTAATGTACGGTAAGGTAAATTTATTAATGCTGTGTATGTCTTTTATTGTGTTAAAAATAATAATTTGAGAAGCACATCTTAAAAATAATTTTGAATAACCAGCGCGAGAAGTTTTTCGATTCTGAGTTTCACTAGTAGTTTGCTCTTAGGAATAAGACGTTTTACCATGGATATCTTAAAGTAGCCATGTACAAAATAGTTAAGCAAACGGACATACAAAGCCTTTTACCACTTTTTATTAGTGTAGAGTCTACACTGTAGACAAAATAATGGTCTGCAGAAATAAAATCTCATTTCATACTTCGCTTTGTATCAGCTTAGCAATCCTTAATTGATTTAAAAATGGTTCAAGAAAAACCTCTAAAGAAAATGGAAACTGAACTGCGGTAAGACTAAAGAAAATTCACTTTACCAGAGTTAAGACCAAATGAAAACATAATCCCTAGTCTTGCAAAACATTATAGTAATAAAAATGCAAACGAGATTCTGACACTGATCTTTTTGCGGTTGGTGAACCTTATTTTTTTATCACTTAGGTTTATAATAACCTGGCAAGAGAATTAATGTGAAATTGCAATATTGTTACACAAGAAACTCGTTAAGTCGGTTCAGTAATCCAAGTCATTATCCAGATAGTGCAGTGGTGCTCAATGTTTTTTAAGATTCATGTTTTTGTTACTTGGAACAAAATGTTGTTTAAACTTTTTTTTTTTCATTTATGATGGGCTTGTTCTCTTGACCGAGCTCTTGATTCTAGTCTTGAATGGTGGTGACCAGAACATAATCAAGGGTTTTTAAAATAATATAACACAAAGGCACTTGTTTCATCATCAGCCTGTGTCAGTCCACTGCTGGATAATAGCCTCTCCTATGACACGCCACTAAGCCCGATCTTCAGCTCTGGTCTGGGTGTTTTATTCCCACCAGCTAAGTATCATTCGGTAGGTAATCGTAGCTACTATTTCTAAGGCGTCCCGATGAGAACTGATTTTGTTAAAACTAAAATATTTTCCTCTTCCCTGGATTTTTCATTCCGTTGGTGTACGATAGGTCTACTCCATGTTTACTGGCGTACTGAAACTAAAAATGTTGTTAAGATTAAATTCACCCGTCCATTTTGAGCACCGCTGAATCGGAGTAACGGGAAGCAATTTCGCGTTAATGAAATTTAACTTTGTTTTTTCTTGTAAGAACAAAAAGTTTTCCAATTAAACAAAATCCTAAGTATTCTAGATCTACGAGTAAGTGTGTGTTAAGTGAACAATTTCATTTATCTGCCGTACTTGATAGAGATTTGTTTTAGTTTGTAAATAAAATTACTGATATTGTTACTACCCTCCTTTCTTTGGGTTTTTGTAGCTCTGTCAGCATTCGAATTAAGTATCTTATGTATGTAATGATCAAAATATTAATATTCAAATGTGGTTCATACGAGAAATAGATTTTTTTTTGCGCTGCAAAGCGTTAATTACCATTTATTTTAAACATTTTCAGTGATAACTTGGCAACCAGCGAAACACATCGGCAATATTGGCGACAATATTGCGGTTATCTCTGGCGATAATTACATCGAAAAGCGGCCGAATAAAGCCACCGGTTCAATAAAACTCTTCCGCGTTGGACTGGGAATGCTAAAAACATAAAATTTCCAACTTCTGTTCTTCCCGGACAGTTTTTAAAAGTCAATAAAAGAGTATACCTATTAATCAATAGAGGATCTATTTACAAACAAACATACTATCACGCCTGTATCACGCCTGTATCCCTAATAGGGTAGGCAGAGCGTCAACGACCCAAACGATGGTCATTCCGCCACATCTGACAAATTTTTAGGGTTGATTTAAGATAGGTTTGTATACTGCTGTAGTGACAGGTTGTCAGCCTTTCGCCTAAATTACAATATACTGAACTCCTCTAATCTCTTAGCTGGCTTTTACAGCATGCCCAGGAGGAGATGCAGCTTGCACATTCTATGTTTTTCTATCGCTCCCAGTCCAGCATGTAAGCACTCTATTTAAGCGAAAGGCTGAAACCGATCTTTACACCACTGAACACTTCTACTTATCTGTTATCAATCATTCTTAGCAACAGTCAGCCACGGTGGAAACGTTCTTTAGTAAGCCTTTAACACTCTGCCTATTCCATAGGGGATACACGCGTGATTGACTGGTAGGTATTTACAGCAATAACGAGCGGAAATTCAGCAGAATCAAGCGTGGTTATCTTTTTGGCAATATAATTACGTCGAAAAACGGCGAGAATAAAACCATCAGTATAATGCAAAATCGATGTTACGCCGGCAACAGGGGAAATCTACAAGAATTATTATGTAATTTCATATTTTAACTGCTTTTTTAAAATGTTAACGGACATTCAACTGAAAAGTTGTGGAACATGACTATTAACAGTCTAACTTAAGTATTTCTGCTATCTAGTCCGGTTGGTGTCTAGAAAATAGATGTGTCTTTATACGTAGGTAAAGTTATGAAGAAAAGCGTCTGTAGTCTTCAGTTCATTGATCAAGCTAATCAGTCACCAAGCTGGCCTTTTGTCAATTTCTCCTTATAAATAGGAATTTCAAATTATGAACCTCATATGAAACAGGAAATTGTGCTCCTGAAATAGACAATTTATTAGAATTTTATGATGGAGTTTTAGATAAGACATCGGAGACCGAATTATCTGATTATCTGTAAGGCAAGAGATTCCGTGCTTAGGAGTGTACGTCAGCGGTCTTGGTCGCTGTCGTTAGTCTTTGGTAGTGGTCGTTACACAAACCATTTCAGAGGCCTGTCTGTGCTATTATTGTTTTGATGTAATTTTGAAATTCTGGCACCATTGTTCATCGGGTCGCATATCGACTCACCATCAGAAGAAGACTATTGCTAACTTCAGACACAGGATTACCTACTTGCTTTGATCAAGTTTGCTCTAACTATAAAGGCTGGGAAAGTTTGCTCTAACAACAAAGGGATAGCTCCCATAAACTGATAGATAGAGATTGCTCAGTCGACGATACTGAACAACTTTCACCACGAAATTCTTTCAGGAAATGAAAAATAATATAATATTGTTCCCATACACATTTTCCGATCAAGGTAGTCATTTTGTACGGGGAAGCCAAAAATAATTATCATTTCCTGAAATAATTTTCTGGTGAAAGTTGTTCAGTTTCGTTGTTTGAGCAACCTTTATCTGTTTGCGGGAAGCGTGAAGCTTCACCCTTATATTCAATCAAATTGGATCCGTCCGCTCGTTTCAACAGTGTGACCCGGATCTGTTTAGCGTCAAGCCGATCAGTGGAATGCCAATTGGACGTAGCTCGTGTAACTTGAGCCTCAACACTCTTGGCGTGTACATTCAGCTCCTAAAGTGCTTTGGTAATAAGGATTATTGCTACTTGTATGGACATTATTTAACAGGTTATTGTGCACAGAAACGTACACAAAACAATTTACATAGGGAATTAGGTAAGACACATCAAGCACTGTTTATTTCTAAATTAATAATTATTTATTATATAATAAGTACCTAATTGTACTATACTACGATCCTCGAGTAACTGAATAAATAACTAAATGAATTATATTACCTTTAATGTATTTTACATATCTCATGCTCAGTAAGTGGTTCATACAACCCTAAAACCCGGGATGTAAGTGGTACTTTGCATCATAGGTTTTGAAACCTATGCTGCAAAGTAATTTGAATAAGGAACTGTCAAATTGCAAGAAAAAAAAAGTTGATAGCCTTATTTCAAACACACGGAATCGGATGATTAATCGAATCGGAATCGATTTTAAAACAAATTCTATTCGAATTTATTTAAATATCGAACTGGCCAGTACTAAATATGACGCATAGAGTCACGGAATAAGGCCATAAAAATGTAAACATAGGATTATGAAAATTATGAAATTTTTACTCTGTGGTTTTTATAACATATTTATAACCTCAAAACTTGAGTTTGTCGATTTATTACTTAGCATTTTATTATAAAACATTAACAAATTAAACAGTCAGTATACTTAACAAAATGTCTACTTGCAAATTAGATAATTTTTCTTACGCGAATGCATATATTTGTGATGGTTAAATTCGCTCATAGTGAGTTGGTATTGCCTACTGTTTCGTCGTAATTTCATGTTTTAATTTTCTTATATTTTCCCATAATTTTAACTTATCTTTCATTCGATATGTAAAGCATAGTGCTTACCTCATGGTGTAAGTCATCAAATGCATACTCGTACCATTAGCGCCCTCGCTGCGCTCGGGCGCCAAAAACCTCGTATGCATTTGATGACTTACATCCTTTGGTTAGCAATATACTATTAATCGTCGGCGAATCTACCCTGCTTATTAAGAAATTACATGCTTGGTATTAATAGAAGTTCGATAAACATTTTGTACGTGACTGTACAAACATATTTACATTATCTATCACAGCTATCTCAAGTTTCATTAGGGATTGAAGGATTAACTCTCACTGTAAGTTACGTTTATGTATGAACCTACACCTATATTTGAACGCCTACATCATTGAAAAACATTTGGGAGGGGCTCGATCAATTTGGCTCCACTTTTCTTGTTTTATTATTAATTTTACAGATATTTCAGTTACCTATATACCTGACCTGTGTATTTATTAACTACTTACTTCTCTGATTATTCAACTAAATCTGAATTTATTTTATCATTTTAATTTTTATTTACAAGCTAGCTTTCCGCTCTGTAGATAGAATAATTTCATTTGATACAGTGATAAATAGCTCACGTTAATCACATTGATGACTGTGAAGCTTACTAATAGTGAGAGAATTTTTAAAATAGATTCAATAGTACTGAAATTATCAGAATGATAACTCACTACTCAATATCCATACCAATACATATTATGAATGCGAAAGTAACACTGTTGGTTTAAAAAAAAAAAAAAACTGAGCCGTAGTTCTTATTGCGAAAATAGCATGTAAGTATAGGAATATTTTTTTCATTACAACCGAACAAAGACACATACAGTTTCATTTCAGAATTGGTACGAACTCTTAAAGCCAAACTTTTCCTCTCAGAGTTCTTTGGAAATAGTTTTGTTTGAAAGTTGTGTAAAATAGGTACTGTCTAATTTAATTCACGCCAATAACATTGAATAGCTTTACAAAATAGAAGGTTTAAATTTTATATCGTCTATAATTAATGAAAAGGATAATAATTTCTAGAAATTTCACAAAATAATAAAACCGCAGATAAGAGACTTAACCACAATAACGCAAACCTAATCTGGTTTTCCTTAAGAGTTTAAGGAAGGAAGAAATTGCTAAAAGCAAAAGTCGAGGATTAAAGGCTGAAATATGAAATCCCAAAGAAATATTGACGTTTCAACAACATAATATCAGGAAATAGCAAAATGGCTGAAGTGGCGGGAGATGACGAAAGTGCGCGTTGACGCAGATAGAGCTACAGAAATCGATTTACTTAAAAAGCGATATCGATAGACTAGTAAAAGATTTTTTTAATCAAACCAAAAATTACGCACAGGAGGGATTTGAAATCTACCGAAAGAAGACTTTCGTATATGGAATATATACCTATCTAAATGCCGACGTCAAGTCAAGACCTTTGTAAATAAAAAAAATAAGCCGATTTAAAAAATAAATATACCTAAACCATATCGAAACCGGAAAATTTAGGCGATAATAACTTTTCATATCGATAAAACGTCAAATGCCTAACCCATCTCTACCAACGGTGGTAACCAACCTTTCCCAGCCAGCGATCTCCCGGCGTAATATTTTTGATATTGCAACTTTGTAAAATATTTATTACCGCTTGAAAATATTTTGGAATCCGACAATTTGTTAGCTTTCGGAATTTAAGTATTTGCTGAAATTTCATAGGTATGTTGCTGGTTATACTTTTGGGATGATGTTGGAAATACCTTGTTTTTTCGCTGGAAATGTGTAAATTTGGATTTTCAATGTGCGTTAGATTAAATGAGTTTTCGAAATACTGCACAATCTGTAAATTGGAAATAAGTTATTTTTTTTGATATTTTGTATTAGGAAGCTTATCTTCATCATCATCATCATCATCGTCAGTCCACTGCTGGATATTCAGACCACTCAGCTCGGTCTTCAGCCGTTCTCATCCTTACTTACCTAGGAAGCTTACCTTACTAACTTATATGTCTGTACTTGTACCTTGTTTTCTGTATTATCTTTAATAATAATACCTTTAATATGTTTTCTCGTTTCTTCTTTGTGCAATGCTTTATTTATTTAAATAATCATTTAGAGAATGAATAAATTGCAATTCAAATCCATAAAAGTTGGTAATATCATAAAAACTACTATTTTATTTTTACCTCTAAGAAATCAGAGAGTATGAGAAGGGGTGCCATAACAATAAAATATGATGAGATTTTTTTGCATCGGTTTGCAATATCATAGGTGCCATACGCCGGGATCTATGGGGTTGGGGTGTTTTATTGAAAATATACAGGGTGTAAAAAAAAATGTAAATAAATGCCACACATGGGGGCCGGTACGTTTGGCACTAATGATAGCAGAGAAGGTTTCCCAAAAATCAAGGAAAACATACAACACATAACACAAAACATATAACACTGTCAGTCAAAATCATGGAAACGAATAAATTAAATAAATCTTAGAAATACAAAAAAAAACGCACGGGTAGGCCCGTTTTTACGTTTATTAATTTGTACTTTATGTTCCTTGGAAAAGTTGAAAGGTTATTTTAAGTCATTTTAGGTATATCGTGGCAATATTTATTAACCTATCTTATTTCAGGTCACCCTGTAATGCCCGAGTATTTTCTATTATATTAAATGATGTATTGTGGACTAAGTCTCTGAGATTTTTTGTGTTGTAAGGGATTTTCTATCCCATATAATCTATATCTTGCGACGAATTTTCTACTCCCATGAAAGGATTTGATGATTCGCAAAAAAAAAACCTATGAAATGTTACGATCCCTTGTTATCCAAATATACTTGGAGAGAAGACTATCAAAAGTAAAGGGTTCCTTTGTAATATTGTTAAAGAAGAAATATTAAAATCAGTAAGTTTCATCCTACTGCCATTTTGTGATTATTTTTTTCTTATCATACTAGGAGTCCTATACATATTTTGACTTTGAATAAAACTTAGCTTACAATTTTTTTCAATGTTTGAAATACCCGCAGTTTTATAAAAAATGTGGATAGTTTTCAAATAGTGCAGGTCCAGTAGTTTTTTTTTTTTTTTTTTTTTAACAGCCCGAGGTGTCCCACTGCAGTTTTTTATTAATTTATAAATTTTAATCTTTATTTCTTTTAGCTGCATTTTTTGTATGTTACTTAATGATTAAATAATGTTGCTCTTATGAAATCCGATCGTCCCACATTCCATCCACCCACATATTGTAATAAAAAAAAAAATTGCTTATCACACTTTTGCAAAATATTCGTTTCCGATTTCGAAAATAAATCATAAAACCACTATGAATATTTTCCGTACTAAATTGTCCATAACTTAACATTTTATACTAAGTTATTTGACTGGCGTTTAAAACTTTTCATTTACCTTTTGTAGCTGTCTGCTCAACAGTTTTGGAGTTGGTAAACTTATGAACTGTTCCAAGTTTGGAAACCGTTTTGAAACTAGTTTTCGGAGATCGTATCGCAGACGGACAATCAACGGTGAGCTTTACGAAAACAATGTAAATCAAAGCCAGGTCCACTGATATGGCTGGTAAGTTTCGAGTATAAATCTTCGAAAGTTTTGGCACAAACCTTTGTTTTACTGTTTTAGATGACTTTCTAGACCTAGACTGTCGGTCATCGAACTCACCATGGATTCAGCATTCTGCAAAAAATACGTTTAACATATTATATACCGGGTGTAAGGTACAGCGTCCCGCAAACTGATAGGGGTTGCTCAGTCAACGATACTGAACACATTTGCTTTTCCGTACAAATTGTCTGATCGATGTGGTCATTTTGTATGAAAAAACATTTTTTTTTTCATTTCCTGAAAAAAAATCCAGGTGGTAGTTGTTCAGTTTCGTTGACTGAGCAACCCCTTTAAGTTTGCGGGACGCTGTCCCTTACACCCCGTATAAAAAAAAAAAAACATTTTGAACGATCTGCAATCCTACCCCTGGCGTACGAAGACAAAACTCTGATTAATCTCTCTCTTTAACTACCTGAGGTTTGCTAGGTTTTCTACCTAAAAATAAGGAATTCAAGTTTTATTTTTAAATGCATAATTAATTATCAGTGGAAAATTGTTCAGTATATGAGTTTCTCTGTATACAGGTTTTAATTTGATTGTTATTACTTTCATTCCACGATCTCTGATATGCTTTATTACTGTTAAATTATACGTATGTACATTTCTCAAACGCAAAAATTGTGAACAGGGAAATTTAATTCTCCGATTAATTGACAAAAACATTCTGTTTGTCATAATTAAAGTGCTGTCGTTAATTATGTGAATTCAGTCGCGAAATGCGCAGCTGACGGCGATATTTTAACTGACATTAAATTTTGAACTTTGTTTGATCTGTTTTAATATCTTCAGAATACAAGAGTTATTTTCATTTACGTTGAAATATATTCCTGTTAAATCATTTTGATCAATTCGGTGGCATTTCGTACAGTTCTTTTTTTCTTCTTATTTCCTATAGTGCATTTAATATGCTAAATACCTAATTACATTGATGACGTCATGGTTTCGATTTTATGTTTAGTGGATCTCTGTTTTAGACTATATATACTTAGGTATATTAGGTATTTTTTTTAAAAATAGTAGATAAAGACCATTAATTTTATTGAACTGAAACTACTTATGGTGTAAATAGGTACGTTTTATAGACATTAGACACATACACTTGTCAGCTAAGCATTTTTAACAATAAATAATTTAAATGAATCATTAAAATATTTAATTCATTTGAAAAAACATAATCTCCATACACAAACCTCAGCAAATATAACCAAGTATGTATTGGTCACAAAGAGACAGGAAGTGGTATAAGTAAAGTAAATATGGCTGCCGGATGTGGGTCGTAACTCACGCCGGTCAACATCCGGTAGCTGATAGATAAAGCAAGACAAAGCGAAGGCGACCCGCTTTGTACTTTGTAGTTGAACAATCGGTCGTGGTGTGTACTTTAAAATGTGTGGAATCAATACTAAAGTTTCAATTGTGAAACGGGTTTGCCACAAACAAATTTGAACAGTGTGCCGTCAAATTAATCAAATTCGAACTCGCATTTGCGGTATTAACTTCAAAAACTGTCAATTATCTGTTTAATTTTAATTCGTGTACTACTTTATAATGAATTGTGTAAATACGTAAGATTTACTACCTATACGTATAAATATACCTAAATGATTGCAAAAACCTTGATTTGTTTTCTTTTTACAATGATATTCATGATTATCGGGAAAAAGCAAGGGAGATAAAGATGGTGGTACCTACAAGATTATGCATGCTTAAATATAGGAACGTAGGCCCGTATTTATAATCAGCTCTCAAGAGTGACAGCGAGTTTGAGTTCGTATTAGAAGTGTCATTTCAGTACAAAACGATCTGTCAAATCCATACCTAATATTGCGCTCAATCTTGAGATCGTTTTATAAATACGAGCCGTACAGTTACCCTTTAAATGGCTAGGTAGAGTGGTAAAACACCTACAAAAAGGCGTTCTTGTTACAAATATTGATCGTCCAGTGAATTTATTTGAACATTTTAGTACGCACGATCTAATTTTAATATCACAAGTTAAACCATAAACTGGATAAGCAATGAACGGAATAGTTCCTGTTTCTACCTAGTAATGAACAGAGAGAGCTGAACCGTTCAGAAACACACTCCCTAAGCACCTGCAGCCGTATCAAGAGTTAAGCCTCGGGAGCACAGTTTGCAGTTTGCAACCAATAATTCCAACATCCCATTGGTGGGTTGGAAACAAAGGGAAATTTATTGGTTAATAATAATAACGCAATTTTTTTTAAGAATTAAACTTTTATTAATGTGAATACCTACGCAATGGTTATTTACAATTTATACCGAATAGTGAAGAAGCGTTCATTTATGAAAATTTTTCTTTGTTTAATTTTTTTATTTTTTGAGAGAATGACAAATATTAGTACGTAATAGGTAAGAAGTGATTGGTGTTATTTATAACTTAGGAGACGTTAAATACAAAAAAGAACTCAGCCTTCAATTTTTAACGGATTTCAGTTGTGTTTTATTTATTTTGATTTTCTCTACGTTTCGGATCATTTCCATTTTCAGCTTGCCTGATGCTATTTATAAATTTGTAGTAACCTTTTATGAATCATCAAGATACTTAGTTGTAAACCACATAGAATACAATACAGCCTGAATTACATTGAACTCTCACAGCAACTGCAAATCATGAGTTAAACCTCGGGAGAACAGAGAGGTACTTACCTACAGTTCGCAGCCACATCCGTTTCAATAATGTTCGTAAGTACTTGCTATTGCTGGCAATAGTTTGTACAACAGACACATATACTAAATTATTATTGATTTAAATAAACACATTCTAGGATATGTAGGTAGGTATGTGTAGAAGGAAGCAAGCGTGATGACGTTGGGAGCAATGTATTTTTCCTTAACACGCATTTAGTTGGGATTTTAACAGCCCTGATAACATTAATACTAACCACTCAACCAAAAACGGGTTGCTAAGCCTAAGTGAACTTTAATGCTTTTGCTTTAAAACCTAAAATCACAGAAAATTTATTGGAGAAAAACCACAAAAACTCAACGAGATATTTCAGTTTTCCTCTTCATTATTACCTACACTTCCTATTATATTTTACAGATTCATTAAACCACCACAGTGCTAAGTGAAAATTCCTTTAGTAATGGTTGGAACCAGATTCGTGAAAGTTATTTAAAAAAATAAAGTTGTTGTGAATTAGGTAACTCAAACCGTAGTAGATAAAAACTGAACGCTTGGAAAGTAATTGACTATTGAAGATCTATGGATAACGTTTGATTGCGTCGCAGTCTATCTGCGCATGCGATACGAAGAAAAAAAACAAATATCATTGTGCGCTGAAGAGTGTCATAATAAATATTGTTTATTGTTTATTGTCATCAATTGATAAATGAAACTACAACATCATTCTAAAATGATACGCTGTTTGAATAATAAAATTTCAATTATATTAGTTGGCATAGTTAGTTTATTGATAACAGATGTCATAGCTGTAACAGAAGTCGCTGCTGTTAATAAGAATGCAGTAATTAAGAACAATATTTCTGCTACTCGCCAGCTCGAGAGCTCACTCATCACGAAGAAGATGACTGCAACTAAGAGGATTGCCGATAAAAATGTAAATAAGTATATTAACAACATACACAGTGATAAAAAGAAAAATATAATTACCAACAAAAATGGCAAAACTGCAGTATGGAAAAAAGTAATTGCCAACGGAAAAAGATTGTCTCCTAGATACTTAACTTTAACACAGGAATATCTTAACAATAAAGGAGGCACTTACTACAGGTTGTTCAATGACACTGAATATTTCACCAGGCAATCCAAGAGTGGCAGAGTGATCCACAAAAATTTTTACATCTTACCGGTCTTTGGTAACGCACTGCTTGTTGCATATGCAAGTGACTCTACGTTGGCACAATACTTGGAAATCGTTGAAGACATAATTATAAGGACACATGAAGAATTAAAATCTCAAACCGATTTAGTTCATAGAACTCCTTGGGGTGATAATTGGTACGAGTGGTCAGTGGTTTTCACACGTATGATGGCTATGTATGAATATCTTGGTAAAAATGAAACCATCAAAACAATTTGCCATCAAAGAATTACTGAAATATTACCTAAAATAGGAACATCTTTCGGGCATGAAAGATTTGGACCAAATTTAGTTTATCTATCTATTCCACGAATGATGACAAATAATTTATACAATTACGCAGCATTTAATAAAGATATCCAGACGCATGAATTTCAAAAACTAAATGAAACGTTTAATATCGAGTTTAATCCAGAAGAAGAGAATAAAATTATGGATAAAGTGTATAGTGATTCATCCTGTATTTTTCATGGATACGTTGCAACTTATAGTTATATAGTAACAGCTCTAGGTGGTTTTTATATAAACGCATACCGGGCACTTGGATTTAAAGCGAATGCCGATAAATATATAGCTGCAAATATTCTACGCAAGCTGTTACATCCGGACTTACCTTTCATTCCATTTGGATTATTTGGTCGTGAGAGACATATTACTCATCAGCATTTCATGGGGACATTTTGGCCAAACTATGATTCAAAAAAATCTTCAGATTACGGTGTTCACATAATACCGTTTATCGGCCTCGGTATATTTAAATAACGCAAGTTCATGTTTTCACTTCGCGTACAACGTCCTGGGATAGCTGCGTATGAGAGTGATCAGCATCACGGCGAATTTTCTCTTGGTTGGATCCAAATGAGGAAAATGTATCTGACCGATATTTTCAACCGGAATAGTTCAATATATGGTGATGGGACAGACTGGTTCAAAATTGTCAAACAGCCGGGGGTCATATCTGTAGAAGATGGTCAGATACCACAATTAGAGTGCGGCAGTCCTGGATGTGTAGAAGGGTATTTTACTGATGTTATTCGTTCTCATATTGGCAAACTGCCACAAGATCGAATAATGTTTTGGATAAATGAATATAAATTTAAATTACCAAAAAAATATCAAGGTAAAGCTATTTATGAGGTAAAAATTCTAGAATTAGGTGTGTGTACTGATAATGGTGTTGCAATTGTTTATAGAATTAAAAACTTTGCAAAAAGTAAGCTTAAAATGAAAGTTGTTGATGACGATAATTTAAACATGAAATTTAGTTCTACACCTAAAGCTGATAAAAATGGGTTTGTTGAAATTCCAGCGAGGTCAGATAGTGAAACATATATTCGATTGCGAATGGTGTTTGATGATAACCATGAACCTAAGTCAATGAATTGGGATGATCGGACTAAAACAATGAAGTTCAATTACAAAGATCGCAAATATTACGTTACAGAAATCAATCGCAAATTCTTCTCCATTACTAATAATGTTTCTAGTGATACCATTATTGGTAGTTCAAGAAGTAACCTAGACGATTATTATGAATATAATGGCCATACTTATAAAAGAAATTCTGAGTCATTAATGTATATCCAGTCCGAATAGAAGGT
>JARACY010006171.1:0-18437 GCA_029255725.1 Scrobipalpa atriplicella
ATGTGCTTGCAGATAGAATATGAAAATTAAGTAAGACGTTTATGCTCTACTTACCCCGTAGGGGACACTGGCATGACTATACGTATGTATAACTAATATACGTAGTATATTATATTACTCCATGTTAAAAAAGGCTTGTGTTAGATTAAGGTAGGTTAGAAAGTGATTTGATCTGCAGTTTTGTTTGTCGGTTAGCCGTGAATCGGCCTATAATTTGGTCGACGCTATAGAGTACTTAAGATTCAAAATACATATAATTTTTTTTTTCAAATAATTTAAAGCGCCTTTAAAGCCGATCCCTAAACCGATTCCTTGAGCTTTTTTTATGAAAGGGTCCACCCATTTGTAAGGTCAAAGGCGGATGAATCAACGTCACATTCAATCGGAAAAGGTCCGCGGATTCAATGGAGCGGAGAGATAGGCATATATCAGCCGAGGCCGGCGGTCACCCAGTGAAATATGGTTATGAAGAGTTATTCTAGAACGAATGATGCAACACCAGGGTAACTCCATTTTCTTCTTTTTTATTTACTACAACTCAACAAGTTTTTTTTATATCAAGTCTCATAGTGACACACCAGTGCGATGTAGGGTTAAATAATGGAAGAGGTCTATGTCCAGTTCAGCAGTGGAAGAATTACAATGTTAGATCGATTGCCTATGATATAATACAACACACATCAAATATAAGTGTACGGAATGTACGTAATTTCTGACTATTTCAAAGATGTCTAGCTTTAGCGCTCCGGCACGTGATAAGCAAAAGAAGCACTAGAATCGAAAATGTCTGCAATACGGTCGCTAGCTTTTCATATTACAATGCAATGCAAGCATTTGAACTTTTGTTCGTCGTTCCAATTTAAAGTTTAAGCGCGTTTTAATGGCAAAGGTTCAAAATAAAAGTGCAAATCCATGCATTACGGGAGCCGCATGTAAAATTTAAAAGAAAGCAGGCTAGCTTAAGCTTACTAAGTCGAAAGCGACATAGGTACCTACCTACCTATCCATATTTTTACAAGTTTCCATAGTAGAATTGATAAGAAATTCAGGCACAAATTCCTTCGTGTTTCAATGATTTAGCAACGTGGCTGAGTTAGCGCCGGCTCCGCCTATCGACGAACTTTTACATCTCCGATTCGAAAAGAGCTTATTTTCTGTCTGCGGCGTTTGCTTTTAAACTTTTATGCTAAAAGCTTCTACCTATAGAGTCTGTGCGAAAAGAGAACAGGCATAGAATTTGAGGGCGCGCATTTGTATTTAATTAACCGTCGCTTGTTTGTGTAAGGTTTATGCCAGGTCTTCAACCTTAACCTTCTACATTAAATTTTGAAGGTTTTAGGTCAAAGACCTTGGCATAAACCCCACGAAACCAGCCGTGGGTTAATTAATACAAATGTGCGCCCTCTAATTCTATGCCTGTTCTCTTTTCGCACAGACTCAGCTTCTTTCTGTCTTAAATTCGCAATTGTAATAATTACAGTTCTACCTACAATTTACGGTAATTGTACTTGTAGTTTGAAATTGTTACGACATCAACAGCAAATAAAGAGTAAAATCAAAAGCGATTGTAATTTTCGCTCATATCGGTTCTTTAATTTTTAATGGTAAGGTATTTTCGCCACTCCCAACATTATTAGCTGTATTATTTCTTTCATAATATTTCTGTTGTAAAGTTCTAGGTATAGTATTGTTTGTTACATCTTCTGTGTCTGTCTGAGTCCAGTTTATTGCATAGTTAATAAGTTCGCTACCCACGGCTAAATCTCGCAAACAGCGTGTAATAATCATGGGCCGTTGGCGCTAAACCGACGGCTATGCAAGGATAATCCTCGAATGTGAGCAGCTAGTCTGCTGGAGCAATATTGATTTATATAAGCTCTCCGTAAATAGAGTGTTGGTATTGGCGGGCTTTGAAAAGATTAGATGGTTCAGTGAAAAACAAAGTTTTCTTTTATCAGTTTTGTGGTAATTAAAAGTGCCTGAACACTCCAAATTTTAAAGTAATTATCTTCTTACGTACTTTGATAAAAATGAGTTATCAACCAAATTTTAAATACACCATAAGCTCTCGGGTTTCTCCCTCTAATGTCCGTTAACAGCCGGGGAAGAGGAGCAGTTGGTACATGCTATATTTTATGTCTCTCCCAGTTCAGCGTGAAAGAACTACTTCACAATAACAAGAACAAAATTACAATATTGTTCCATGTATAGCTATATTGTATCGTAATCGCGGCCATTTTGACCGGATCGCGGTAGTTCCGCACGTCGTTAGTGTAACAAGCCGGTCGAAGCTAAGTTAGACTAAACGAGGTAACATTTCATCGATATCTCGCCATCGCTGTTCTGCTGCAAAGTGCCCACTTGTACTGCATTATAATATCATAGCGTCATTTTGACCGGGCTGTTAGAATTTTAACCAGTTTCTAGAGCTGGTACTTTCTTTCTATACAGCTGCTTCTAAACCAAATACATTAATCTTTGACATAGTTTGTGTAAAACCCACTTTTGGAGACAGCAATAGGGAAGGACGGCTTAATGTGCTCTGACAAATTGAATCATCATTCGTGTCAGATAACCAAGTGATTCAATTCAACTTGCCATTTTATGGTCCTGAACTCTACGACTGCCGGATCGAAAGCGTAAGACCCCAGAGCCACATATAAAACCCACCATATTGTACGGTTAGCTAGACTTAAAGTCTCTCCTAGAACTACTGTTTTAAAAGGATGTTAAAAGAAGACGAGGGTATATTTTGTCGATATATCGCGATCTCGCTACCATTCCGCAGCTAAGTGCTCACCTCCGCTGCATTGTAATAGCATTTATTATTGAGAGGTGAACATGTTAACCGCAAGGTTCTGTACTTATATTTGTACAAGTTGGTAACCACGATGCATACTATTTCATGTTATTGCACATGTATTGCACTAATTTTAAAATTTAAAATATTGAAAAAGAGCATAGTAGATATTTGCTTAGAAATCTTTATTTATTAAGGAGGCCATCAGATTTGTTTAGGCTATATGTCTGTATCTTTCTTCCTATACCAGAGCAGAGTATCTCAAGATAGGTTTACATAGTTAGGCTATGATTTAACTAAGCAACTATTTTTTTTTTATCAGATCATTATGATAAGAAATCAGTTTAATATATTCCTAAGCACCTGGTTAATGGTCCTCACGGCGGCGATTAAGGCGCGGTGTGTTCCGGACCGCCGCGCCGGATATCCGGTCATATTTCAAACTAGACTATGAAATAGGGTCTAATATTTTGGCCAGGTGGCATAATGGTGAGAGAATTTATTATAAATTCCTTTAATCCGAGATGATCAGATGCCCTCCCGGGCTTGTCGCCTAAGGGGCCAAAACATAACCTGGAAGTCCTCATAAAAGATTTCTTGGGGACTTTTTCTTGTTGTACATCGATCAAAAGTAATAAAGGCAAGTTTATACAGCAGGAAAATATTCTTATGAAAACTTATTAACCCGCGAGTGAAACTTCAATGAAGTTTTCATATATGAACCAAAATATCATGCATGCATGCACAAAATAGAGTTCTGAAGTTTTCGTAGCATTTGCATTTAAATTATAACATTGCTACGGCGTAGCGATCGTAGCAGTTTAGTTTTGCCCAACTTTCCGGTCCGAACTACACCCATATTGATTTCAATTAATTGAAATGCAGTGAAATCGGCAGAGTGGGTTCGATAAGTCGCCCAATAATAGGAACGGATGAGCCCCAGCTGAGCGGATGAGCGCCGGAGTCAAAGAGATTATTGAATGGAGCCAATATCTCCGAGATATTATTAGGATGGCTGCAGGGATAGACGTCTGGCTGCGCATATGTATTGTTCAGCTCACAGTTCAACTGCATAAGAATGAACTCAGCCGTGAAATGAGGGCCGCTTGAATGCTCTTAAGACAATTTTATTTATAATCGTTACAATGAAAAGCTTTTCAAGGCCATCGCTGCTCTAAGGCTTTTCATATCGAACTATTGCCGCTAGAGGGATATATTTTCCACGGTCTGGGAGATATAAACATTAAATAAATAATGGTTTATTTGCTCTCATAATGTAGAAATTAATCTAAATAATTCTAACATTTTGTAATTGTGAATGGCTGGTGTCTGCATGTATAAACAGATTACCAGGCCCAAATCCAGAAATTATAATTACTTACTTCCCACCACCTTGCAAATATTTAATTATCTGAACTCAGTATAAAATTGCATCATAGCCAGCACCCAGTGGGTAACCGAATACCCTCACGGGATATGAGCTCCATTGAATTAGAATTAGCACCGCCCTCTCCGGGACTATATCAACACTAATATAACCGTTTGTATTGTTGACCTTTTCTCATTGATTTTATAGAACTTCTATTTTGAGACATTTAATTATCTATGAGTCTAAAATTGCATCATACTCGTACACCCAGCACTCAGTGCGGGTAACCGAATACCCTCACGGGATATCGGCTTCATTGAATTGGCATTAGCATCGCCCGCTCCGGGTCTGTGACTACTAATATCGCCGGGTCCGGGAGTACCTATATCGGGGCCGATTGTGTTAGCTGCCTTTTCTCCCGGAGCAATTATAGAAAGTTGAATTTAAGGCATTTATTATAGCAATTTTAAACGTCTATATAATGAAAACTCTAAAATTTTCGCCATGTTTGACATGAACCATTTTAGGACTGCGTCACTATTGCTACAGTGAAATCGGCCGGCTTACTAACGTTACTGTTATAAAATTATATATTTCGCCCTTTTAAATATATGTTTTTTAACTGTCTTTGTGTCTTATATTATAAAAGTATGCTGTACTGTAAATTGTGTGGTCCGATCTATTTTATATACCCTTTTGGAGTTAACCTCTACAATCCAATTGATCTTCAACCCTACCCTACACAACCACTGGTATGAACATTGAGCAGGTCCCTGCACTCAATTTCCGTCCAGACCACTCGATCATCCGTGAAGTTTCCATTGAATTGCTTCTAAGCGGTGAGATTAGATCAAATAGTTTGTACAGGGTCTCAATTGAATTTCCCTTTCGGGGTATTATATGTTCGTCGTACACCTTCTTGTCATGGCATACAAGCTCGCTTTAAAAAATATTGTCAACAAAATGTTTAAAAATAATAGGAGTTCCCTTTTCAATTAAATCATTTACTACTATTAGCAGTAAGCACCTTATTAGTGTTATAAATAGCTTGTTGAATTCACAAGCTATTTATAGGACGGAACCAGACCACTCGATCATCTGTGAAATTTCCATTGAATTGCATCTAAGCAGTGAGATTAGATCGGAGAGTTTAAACAGTATATTGAAATTCCATTTACGGGTATGTTTGTAGTTGTGATACCAAACTTTAGTCCAGGAAACGGTACTGTTATTTGATACAGAAAAAAATCTATTTTCTATTTTTGAAATATAAGCTAATTATTATCGTGCTATTATTACTTATGCGCGCAATAATAGCAGTCACACTATTTACTACTTTTTACACTTTATTCAAAGGCACCACTTCAAATGTTTCAAATAAGCTGAATGATAATTTCCTGCCCTTATGTACACTAGATGCAGGACGTTACGCAAAGGTCAAACTGAATCCACTCCACACACTTATTTGCCATTAAACAAGGTATACAATGGATGATCATGAGGTGCAGGTGGTCCACGGGCAACGAGGGATTAAATTATATGCATACAGATCGCTTGCTTAGCCAAAAATTGTGGCACGCAAATATAATAGTAATTACAGACATACACATTTTAATTATATTTATCACAAATATCAAAGGCTAGCCGCCTCAGTAGCTGACAAAGCGCTGGCCTAGCTTTGACGCTTTGAGCTCTACTCGACTGAGGTGATTCAGGCTACCCAGTTAGCAAATACAATGGACGAGTCGAGAAGCCACATTCGTTAAAAATGGCTAAAGCTTGTGGAATAGTTATATGACCTGCGAGATTTTTATGTAGACGATATTTTAGTGCGAAACTCGAAATCGACAAAACGAAAGGACTTACATTAGTAGCAGCTCTCGTTGCAACCAAATCTATGAATGAGAGTGGATTTTCGTTTGCTTACTCGAATTTTCAAATATTATAAAACGAACACATTTTGTTACTATGTAACAGCAGTGTATAAGTGTTCAGGTACTTATAACCATCTTTGTTATTTGTATAAAAGGATCGATACACAGGTCATTACTAAACCTAGAGGCTAAGTGTTGTGTCCCATCGTCCCATCTTTTAATGCGCACTTTTATTATCTTTTACATTCGCACGACCGCGTTAACGCAAAGCACCTTTTCCAGGCCATGTAGTCCGACCCCGACCTTGACTGGAACAACTGTAAATGAATGCTAAACCAACAAATTCAAGTCGTGGGTCATTAACTGACGCTGTTCGTGGTCGGCCATTTTGCCTTTTTATCATAAAACACCTATTACAGAGTTTGACCTTGTGGTAGAACAATAAATGCTAAAACAACTCATTTACATCGAAAATCAATTCACAATGGATCGTTTTTCTCTTTGCTTCGTTGGAAAAACATTTTTGATTAATTTGAGTAATTTTGTATTTTACTCTGCATGTAGGTATTCTGTGTTACGAGTATCATGTAAAGAAGTACAAGCACACTGAGTGGCATTTCATACAGTGCTCTACCTGTCATAAACTAATTAGAGTATGCACAGAATCGGGGTAAATAGAAAGAAGATTTGCCTAGCTAAAAGCCTTTGACTAGCAGTGTATTGCTGTAGAGATGAATTATCGTGTGAATTTCTCGGCTTGTACTTGCTTTTACAGCTTGGCTTTTAGCTCAAAAATCTATTGAATCGTAAAGTGAGGCTGACTTTCACCGTGCTCCATTAGCTGTAGCTCTGTGGCCCTTATGTGCGGATTACGCGAGTCGTTTATCAAACTCCGCGCGGGATTCATTAGCGCCATTTAAATGCGAGCGAAGAATTGTGGAACCGCTTTCTTTTTACTCATATAAGCGCGACTAAATGCATGTAATGTGTATGAGGATTAGCTGCCGTGGAAAAAGGAAAAAATCGATTTTTAAATACAGTAATCATCTCATGTGTGGAAACTACACTATAATAAGGAGAAGAAATTATTTACCTACAGCAAAACGAACGGTATACGTCAAAAACATGCAAACACAACCTCCTAATCGATTGCCTACCTTGTCTATTTATTATTCAAAGATTTTGTTACTGTCTGCTCCTATTTCACTCACGTCTTAACACTTCTAACAATCTTCAAACTTTTTCTGTTCTCAGACTGCTCAGCCTGGACGTCTCATCACTCGAGGACGTGTACTGGCTGGAGGACTCGACGGCGCGTCACGTGCTGCAACCGCAGGACTTCGGGACCTGGTCTGCGGCGCGGCAGAGCCTGCCCACGGGCAAGGAGGCGCTGGCGACGCTCAAGCAGGACCTGTGGAGCGCAGTGGTCAAGAGCAGCAAGCACCAGGACGCTTGGACATGGGGTAAGAGTAAGACTCGGTCCGTGGTCTGCGGCGCGGCAGAGCTCTACTACACTCAAACAGAATGTGGATTGCTAGCAAACAATTAGGAGGCGTATCTTGCAGTGGATGGTCCGTATCAGATTTCGTATCTTCAAATTTAGAACATACTTAACTAGGATACAAATCGACTCTCATGATTTTTGTAAAAATTTGCGTGTTAAAAAGCAAAATTTAACTTTCTCCAACAGGCCATTAATCAAAATAATCCATTCTCATATGGATACCAAAAAATCTCAAGAAGACAACATAACGTGCAAATGCAGAAACATGCGCTTAGTAAGTTCCAGAGAATTGAATGTAATTTCAAAGGGGGTAATTTTATTACTTGGATGGCGGTGGCGTTAATGAAAGCATGTGGAATGCGGGATATGATACATTTTTTAAATGAAGATGGAACATTAAACTAACCAGCATGACATTTTACAATAGCTGATAAGGGCGTCCGCTACAAGATAATTCGCAGCAACAACCAAGCGTCTTGCATGCGACTAAAATTAACAACGCGCGAATTTTCACTGCAGCTAATATCCTGTGTCCAGATCGGTCTCGTTGCATGGTTTACGTTAAACTACTGCGCGGCCTAACCACGCTAACTAGGGCAAATGCCCTAAGGCCCGTATTTATAAACAGCTCTCAAGTGTGACAGCGAGTTTGAGTTCGTATCAGAAATGTCATTTCAGTACAAAACGATCTGTCAAATCCATACATAATATTGATCTCAATCTTGAGATCGCTTTATAAATACGAGCCTAAAACTCCTCTGGTTTCCAGGCGGTATGCTGGTGGTATCAGTGTCAGTATGCGGGCTGGTGACGCTGGCCGCTATGACGCAGCCGTCTTTAGCTCCTGAGGCTAAGCATTCCTTACTGCAGTACGTCACCGGGAAATACCTGCATCCGCCAAGTTGCAGAGTAAGTATCGTATATCCTGTCTCAAGACTGTCCAAAAATCAAACATGGGACTGCACATCCGACTATTCAATCTGGCAATTGACACGATGTCTTACTTCCAGGTTGAATGGGGCTGGACAGAGCCGCAGCCGGTTGGGGAAACCATGTGCTTCACAGTGCATTGCTTTCAACGTAACGGACAACCGTACCCTATTTGTGATACCGACGAGTTGACAGTTTCCATCACACATGGCACCAGAAAGGTAAGTGTCATATCCAGTTGTATCTACCAATGACCAGCGATCTTCATAAACTTATAGGTCCATCTTGTGATATGTCCTCTTATACTACGCATTTGTGCTCAGTATTCTTTCTTCTCCAGCTAGCGTAGAGCTCTCAGACCTGCCCAACTCGTTTGTCGAACAAGTGCGTTTGTGGTGCGGTGCAGACAATAAAATAACCCATCTATTGTCCTCCAGCAAAAGTCTCATGCAGATTCCATGATTTGTTTTCAGATATCAGCAGTAATAGAGCTGGGTTCTGGCGACCCTGCTCAAGCCAATCAAGCTCGGGTCAAATTTACCGTGCGAACGGCAACTGTCTACATCGTTTCTGTTATGATCGGTGAGTTATACTGTTCTTCTTCTTCTACCAATCTACCTAGTCAACAAACAAACCCCATGGACCTTGATACTGACATGATTCTTTTATGTTTCGCTACGCTACGGCCTTATTATATGGGGAAATGCTGTCGATGTGAAGATGGCCTTCAAACTAAAACAAAATAACGGTTATTATTCCTGTGATTTATGGAAGAGAACGATCTTACACTAGTGGATCTTGAAGACCGTTCCAAGTGTAGTTGAAAAAGTCGGAAAGCGGACCCCCAATATTAGGCCGGGAAAATGCTAGACAGAAGAAGAAGATTATGAAATAAATGTGTTGTAGGCGGTGTGTCGATCTGCGGCAGCCCGTTCCGGCGCTGGTTCGTGGCAGGTCGCATGGAGGCGCGGCGCTCGCGAGTAGGCCGCGCTCATCACGCGCTCGTGTGGGCAGCGGGACATCCCCGACAACTGCACATCTACCCGCGCGACCAGTACGACAACCCCGCACACACAGCCAGCAAGGAGCCCGAGGTATGTTGCAAATCTTTTCAACCAAAGGATAGAAAAGAAACAATAGTGGCCCAAATAATCAACCTTGTGGTACACACTCGTTTTATAAAGCACATAAAGGCATTCTTTGACAATAAGAGCTTAGTAATTTATATCTTTCTATGGTACTAAAATTTTCACATTTCTTTTAGTACCGTAACATATCAGGAGCTAGATAAAGACAGATCTTTACCATTATGATTTCATGATCAACCTTATCAAAAGCTTTACTCGGATCATATTTTATTTTTATTGTTGACTTTCTCAATTTCTTCTTATAGTTGTTTCCTTATGTGCTGTTTGCCTGATAAAAAATGCCTGCTAATTGAACAAAATCTCCCTTTTGTAAAGTTTTTCTTGTGCAATAAATAATATTTGTATCTACTGTATGTGTAGGTATTGTTACAGGGCTTCACAATCGAGCTGTCTCCTATCGGCGGTGAGATAGATCAGAAGCTGTCCTCCTCAGCAGTGTTCACGTACGATTCAGTCAACCAGCGTGTGACGATGACGCTCTGCTTCGATAAGGCGGGGATTTACAAAGCGGCGGTGTCTTATGATCAGGTGCTGCTGCAGAATGGGACGTTTGACTGCATTGTTCTTACTGGTAAGTCCTTTCAGGGCACATGCCTCTCTTTTCATCAATCCAATTTCATGTCTCTTCTTATTTCTTTAAAAGCTCTCATAGTAATCAGCTACGATTTTCTATCTGGAGTCCTTCAGTTTTCCGTTCTGTGGCATCAAGACTATATATCTTTGTCAATACCTTTGTCTAGTATATTAATATTAGCTTCAGGGCTTCGGGATAGATTCGTTCAGACAAAGGATTGTATGCCTTTAAGGAGACTGATGGAGAAAACATCC
This sequence comes from Scrobipalpa atriplicella, assembly GCA_029255725.1. Classification (NCBI taxonomy): domain Eukaryota; kingdom Metazoa; phylum Arthropoda; class Insecta; order Lepidoptera; family Gelechiidae; genus Scrobipalpa; species Scrobipalpa atriplicella. The sequence continues at coordinate 10,454 of JARACY010006171.1, forward strand.
CAAATGTTGAAGCAAAATAATCTTCATTTTTTCGTTTAGCGAGCGACACAGCAACAGTAGCGCGCAACATCTCCTCCAAACGTCACAACATCAGCTACGAGGCGCGCCTGCTGTCCCCGGGGAAGCCCCGCCGCGTGCTCTGCTGCGTGGGACCCAAACACCTCACCGTCAAGGATTACATACTCAAGTTCATACCCAAGAGGATCACCTCCTTCAGGTTGTGCCCTTCTACTAAGGTTAGTGTAATATTAATACAAGCAAGTAATTTGAACGTCATTTTACCAGAATGTCCCTTACTCTGAATGTCAATTTACGTGAATTACTCTTCTTTGCAATGTAACTTACCCGGAATGATTTTTTTTGAATTATTCTTTACCAGCATGTCCCTTTCTTGGGCCGCTGGAAGTAATCAAAATCAAAGTGTGTATAATCAAATACGATTTATTTTGAGAAGTCTGTGTAAACTTGTCTTCCTTCACAGTTGATACTGAAGCCGACCCCGGAAGGCTCTGGTCCGGGCGGCGAGTTCACGCTCGACGACGGAGTGCAACCGAGTCTAGAGCTAGTGTCGGCTGAGAGAGATCTCCTCGCCGCCACATTCACACAGCTGCTCATCGCCAACTGCGGGGGAGAGGATACTTTCAAGGTTCGTGTTTATTATTAGAGAAGTCTGGGTTAACTTGTCACAGTTGATACTAAATACGACGGAGTGCAACCCACTGATTTGAAAAGGCGCTACCGCTCCAGCTTTTACTATTCTGTGGTGCAATCCAGCCTCCAGCTAGTGTCGGCTGAGAGAGATCTCGCGGTTCCAATCCAATGAGTACAAATCAATGGTACCACTAACCCTGGCAATGCATTGATTCGATTGACTTAAATTTTTTGGCGTCGGTTTTAAGCTGAATTTAAGAACCTCCTTTTTTGAAAGTGGTTAATTTATACGGACACTCTATAACTACATACATAAAAACATAACATACGAACCCTGTATAACTAAGCAGCATTATTCATTTGCATTATTCATCATCATGAGCTCATATACGGTACGTCCTGAGGGGCACGAGCCTACCCTGAATTAGGGCGATTAGGCGTTAGTCGACCACATAGGCCCAGTACATATTGGTCAACTTCAAACACAGCCTTTGAATTTCATCGTAGGTGTGTGCAGGTTTCTTTGCGATTTTTTCCTTCACTGTAAAAACGCCATATTTTCATATGTAGAAATTCGCAAACCGAAAAACACATTGGTACGTGGTGGGATTCGAACTACGACTTCTTCACAGGACGTAACGGCACTATGCACTGCCTGCATCATCGAGCTCTTCACAAGTTCTATAAATAAGCACAGTTATTTTCAATTTCAGAACAAGCAAGACTTCTTCTACAGCGAGATCCGCAAGGTGCACTCCCGTCACCCGCACGACAAGGTCGCTATCCGCGTGTTGCGCTCCGAGCTGCTCCGCTCCAGTCTCAAGGCAACCAAACACTTCACCGTGCAAGACTGGTGCAAGAACTTTGACGTCACCTTCCAAGGGGAACAAGGTATCAGCTACCACACTAATACACTTTATTTTTAACAGGAAAGAAAATTTTGTGCGTTTGTTATCGATAAACTCAAAATCCACTACTATTTTAGGCTTATCATTAAAGGAAAGAGACTTTTTACCATCAGTTTTAACTCTTTATATTGTTTTTAAGGCCTTAGTTGGCAGTATGTTCCTCACATACAACCAAGTTTCTTTAATACAGGGACTTAGCAGCACCATATCGTATGCATAGATTATTTTATTTATTGAGCTATGAATGCCGTCGTGTTATGTAATTGTTATTGTAAGAGCCGGAAGTGCGGTAAATTCTTGGTTTAACCAACTTCTGTTGGTAAAACTCCGAATTTCGGACTTTTACCATTATTCACTTGATAATTCACTCAGAAGACGGTAAAACTGGAAAAAAGTGAATGGTGATAAAAGTCCAAAATGAACATCGATTACAATATTTTTCGAGGTTTTACCAACAATGGTTAGTAAATCTAAGGTTTTACTAGTAAATCCTAGATTTTATCGTACTTCGGCCTTTCATAGTAACATAGTAACAAAACTGTGTACTATTCGTATTATAGGGTATTTGAGGTAGTAACTGTCTAGTTTCCCTCCAGGCGTGGATTGGGGCGGTGTGCGTCGCGAGTGGTTCTCGTTGTTGTGCGGTCAGCTGTTCGACTCCAAGTTCGGTTTGTTCTCCTCCTTCCACGACTCCCCCACCGGACTCGTGCATCCCAACCCCGACAGACCGCCGCATCTCAAGGTACATACTTACTATTATTGATATAGAATGGAATGCCAAATAATACTTGGTCAATTTGATCATACTAAAATCTGATGCTTCTTTTCAAACTGTCGACATTTTGCGCAGACCTGTGTTTCTATATTTTCATAACATCACTGCGATCCAAAATGTATTATAATTTCATTAATTATGTGACTATAAATACACAGTAAAACTAAAATAGAAATAGGCGAGTCACGTGTGCAAAATGCATGCAGACTATGTTTTAAGGACTGGCAGTGACAGTGGAAAGAGAACAGGAAGGCTTTCACTGTGTGGCGGCTATAGCCGTATCCAACTAGTTGTGTAGTGTGAAAATGAAAAAAACTCATTATCGGCAAGTGTAAAAGTTTTGGTTACGACTAAGCTACTTCACAGAAATTTAGTGTATAGATAGTTGGGTTCTTTAAGTAAAAGAAGGTGTTAAATTACTTACAAGATTTTAATGTCCAAAACCTATCGAAACACGCTCTGCACTTGGTAGAAAGAAAGTTATAGCACAATTCACTGGCCTGAATTTTAACACAGTCTTGTAGGACAAGCGAGCCACGTCACAATGGAGCCGTGATGTTTGCCACGTAGATAGCGAGTAGTTCGATTCAATTCCACTACGTTTCAGGCTAAAAAACATGTTCAATTCAAATAATCGTTTTTGTTCCAGTTAAAACACTTTGAGCTAGCCGGCAAGCTAGTGGGCAAGTGCCTGTACGAGAGCGCTTTGGGCGGCTCGTACCGACAACTGGTGCGCGCGAGGCTCACACGCTCATTCCTCGCACAGATCATCGGACTCAGGGTACATTACAAAGTGAGTATTATTACAGTCTGTGCGAAAAGAGACAGCCATAGAATTTGAGGGCGCGTTTTTGTATTTAATTAACCGTCGCTTGGTCGTGTGAAGTTTATGCCCAGGTCGTTAACCTTAACCTTCTACATTAAATTTTGAAGGTTTTAGGTCAAAGACCTAGGCATAAACCCCACGCAACCAGCCGAGGGTTAATTAATACAAATGCGCGCCCTCTAATTCCATGCCTGTTCTCTTTTCGCACAGACTATATAGCAGTGAAATGTTTAAAATCAATAAAAGGGTGTTCTACCTAAGAAACTATTTCACAACCCTAGAAATGCGTATCTATCATTCACAGCAATTTTGTACTTTTGCGGAGTTGGCTTGACTTTGATAAACTACGTCGTTTTTTAATTTCAAGTTCAAGTTTTTATTTATATGTGCAATTTCGAAGAAGTTTCGAAGAAACACTTCTGCCATTGTAAACTTTGATTTTAAAGTCGAATTTAATTTATTTTATGTATTATCTTCCAGTATTTTGAACAAGACGACCCGGAACTGTACCTATCCAAGATCAAATACGTGTTGGAGACAGACCTGGACTCTGGCGACTCTGTTCCCGAGATATACTTCGCGGAGGACATCTACGACTCACAGGGCAGACTGGTGGAGACACACGACCTACTCCCACAAGGCGCCAGTATACGGGTGAGCTATTCGTACATTTTTAAACATTCCGCGAGTTCTTTGTAGCTTTCCAAAGTCGAATTCTGAAGTTATAGCTATGGTTTAGTGGGGGGGGGGGGGGGGATGCTGGACTAATATCTTTCTCAGAATCATCATCGGTCATCGATTTGGAGCTGTTTCCAAAAAAAAAAGTGAAATCTCAAACAATTATTTTGTGTTCTATTTTAGGTGCGGAACAGTACAAAGCTGCAGTATTTAGATGCGCTTGCGCAGTGGCGGCTCGCCACCAGGTGCAAAGCTGAGACTGACGCCTTCCTGCGAGGGTTGACGTTGTTGGTGCCAGATAACTTGCTGGCCATCTTCGATGAGAACGAGCTGGAGGTATGAAGACCTTTCTTTATTACATAGATATTATTAGTTTTGGAGCAGGTGTACTTGACAATGTTGCGAATGCGAATGGAAGCTATTTATGAGCTATTTATGACGCTGTTTTAGTGGTGTCTTAGGCCATCATCGTGCATCGTTGCAAAATCGCTTCGTTTCAATAACGAATCATTTGCTTGCGGGATAATTGCATATCGCGTTCTATAAAGTCAAGTTTGTACGCCTTGCCAAACTTAGAATAACTTCTTGTCTCGTGGGTTTGGAGTTTATCGACCTGATGAATTCACTGATTTTAATTGATTTTGAAATAACAGCAATCTTCTATCCCCCTCAGTTGTTGGTGTGCGGCACAGGCGAGGTGTCAGTAGCGGACTGGCGCGCGCACGCGCTGGTGTCGGGATGCGGGCGCGACTGGGACCGCCTCATGTCGTGGTTCTGGGCCGCTCTCGCCAACCTCACCACGGAGGAGCGCGCCCGTCTGCTGCAGTTCACCACTGGGTGCTCGCAGCTGCCTCCGGGAGGGTTCCAGGTCAGAGGGAAAACGAACATTCTACCTTTTTTATATTCGTGTTTAAATAGGAAATAAGACTTAACCGAGTCAAACTTATCCTAAGCTTAACACAAAGCGGTCTAAAAGTTTTCTAGTATCTCAAAAGTGGGCTAACAAAATGTGTTTAAGTTTTTTAGGGTTCAAAAACTATATAATTAAGTTACCTATATTTAAATGTGGTATAAATCCTCGTAGTAACAGGAGTAATAGAGAGTTGACCGACACTTGAATACCAATATGTCCTTCCCCAGGAGCTGAACCCGCGCTTCCAGATCACGGCAGCCCCTTCATTCGGAGCCCTACCAACTGCACACACCTGCTTCAACCAGCTGTGCTTGCCCGACTACGACTCGTACGAGCAGCTGGTGCACGCGTTGCTCTGGGCCATCAATGAAGGCGGCGAGGGCTTCGGCATGATATAAACTACTACGGAATGACCACTGGACCCCTTGTTAAACCAAATGGCATACTGGTGAATTGGTAATGGCCGGAGATATGGGTATGTATCTTTGCGTTTTCCCGTCCTTCCGCGCACATCTGATTTAATCAGTTCTACCTGCCCGAGTACGACTCCTCGTATATGCCTAACATGGCTATAAATGAAGGAGGAGAGGGCTTTGGGATAATATAAACTACCAGAGAATATCTACTGGTGCATATGTTAAACCGAATGGCAGGTTGTTAAAATGGATAAAGATTTTATGGGTATGTATGTGCGTTGTTTTGGTGTGTGCTGGACTCCGTATGGAAAACTGTATGTGAGAAAGTCGCATGCAAAAGGATATTAAGGAAATTGTGTGTGATAGAAATGGCCTGAAGATGTTGCAATATTGCGCGCAGAATACTTGTGACAAGTATGATTTAAAAGCATTCCTGAAAAGATAATGTTGTTCGTATAATACGCACTGTCGACAAAAAGCGTAGCGTTTATAGCTACTTAACAAGTGTATAGAATTAAAAAATAGATTTTAGTAACTCTTCTAGTCTTTAACAGTAATTGAAACGTAGAGACGCTAATTTAAGATCTCATAAAAGCATAAGTCTTAAATTATAAAACAAAGATCTTGTAAGCAATCTTAACGGGGAACAACAGTCAAAATGTATAACATTTTAACATCTAGCTAGGGGCAGGTCTTGATATAACATTATCTAACAGATTTGTGAACATACCATAATGTTTTTCAGTGTTGAATAAGACTTCTCTTTCTAGTCAAAAAGGAAACTGGGAACAAATAATGCCGCAATGTTATCAAATCTATACACTCGTCTGTCCGAAATGTCTGCGTAAATAATACTCTTAGATTTCTAGAACATAAGAATAACAAAATAAAAAATCCGTCAATTCTTGTCATCTTTATACGATACAGTAAATTAGATCGACTCAGTATTATAATCTCATCAGACAAACTGTTCTTTTAGTAGTTTCTACTTTGCCGCATGTGCCTCGTCAAAGGCAGCGAGCAATAAAACGTAGTTCTTAAAACTTAAGTAATATAAAATGTATCGGTGTAGGAAGCCGGAGGAATTGAACCGTAAGACAATAATGTACATTGTTGTCGGTTTTAAACTTGTAAACATTGGTGTGGGAGGAATATAACATCGCTAAAAACTAGCTAGAAACTGATTTGAATATTTTGAAATCATGAAACAACTGATGGCAGAGTTTCGGAATATTTATGCAGGAGATTATTCTGTGTAAAATATACCTGTTAGCTCCGGCTAGCAGAAATATTAATAATCATTTCCAAATTTTTAAGTATCTGATATCCCTCCGGAATGACGAGGAAAAATGTACAGTAGGATTTGTACGCTACTGAGAGTGTTATTTATTTTAAAGAAATGTATGTAGTTATTTTTATGAAGAGTAGTAAAAAAAATAAGCTAGTTAGGCTACAAAACAAAATCCATTTGCAGTAGATATTCTTTCAAAACATCTAACCCCTTTATTTAGGCCTAAACTGTAATAAATGACCCTTGCAAAATATGTTTGCATTTAAATAATAGAGGCTAACAAATGCTACTTGAGAATATCGTTATAGTTTATAATTTGTACATTAATTTGACGGATTCCCAGATACATATTTGAAAATATTAGTATTCATTATTACGATATCAGTTCTTAGTGTACTTTCCTGTAAAGTATGGATGTACCTAAATATGAATTAATTTCAAAGTGTATTATTAATATTATGTGAATAATTGCTTGTATCACTGAATTTACTTCTTATGCTAGTTTATATGTATAATATAATTACGTAAGCTCAAAATTCTAGTCAGAAAACAAATAAAATATTTATATTATTATTTTAGTATCGTCTATTTTAGATTTCTAAATCTATACTTTTGTATATAAATAAATGGATACATATTTAAATTATATTGTAGAATTGGGGGCCTTTTGATCAATATTTGATTATTCCTGGTCAAAATTATTTTTCAGTTGCTGCTTTCGTGCACAATTTAAAATTGAATCATAATCAATCACTGCCAAATATTTTCTGTAGGTATGTATAAGTATGTGTCAATGTTCCAAAAGGCTTCTTATTATGTAAACACAAACCTAAATCCAAAATTGGACCCCCAAGTGATAGAAACATTCCAGACAGTTGACATTTTGTAGTTGAGATTGTTAAATTAGAAATGTAAGACTGAAATAAACAAATTGAAGATAGAACTTTGTTTTATTTGAAAATTAAAATTAATCAACAGTTACTTAAAAATATCTACCTAAAATAACAAAGTCTACCTAACATGAAAACTCCGAAAAAATACATGTAAATACTAAAATTAATCTAAAAATATACTCAATTACTCACTATTATCCTTTGCTTTTTAACAAACACCTACCTTACGTATCCAGAGGTTCAGTTTAAAGTCACAAGTTGCAGTTTTCTCGTATGTCAAATTTGTCAAGTCTCTACAGTTTCAGTTTATCGTTCTTTAGTCTGAGGTTTATCGTCAACCGGTAAATATTTGTCAAGCCATAATCTACCCTTCCGCAACAATCTGGAAGCTTAGGTCGTAATCATAGCCAAAAAACCACGTTTGGCTGTATAGACAGAGTAGACCAATTGTTAATAATAAGGGATCTACAGCTAATCGAGGGCCCGATACATTGCAAATATTTCGATGTGTTTCGATTAGTTTTTTTGCGGCATTAGCATCCAAGTCGTGCTGGTACCAAGGTCCATACCACAGCTTCCGGGAGAGTGACGGGGTAGCGCAGCCACGACCGAGCAATGCCCATCATCCTGAGG
>JARACY010006172.1:0-18432 GCA_029255725.1 Scrobipalpa atriplicella
AAAAACATAGGTCGAAAAACGAAAAAAAAAATCGTGACCTTTCATACTAAATGGGCGCTTTTCCACTAGACGGCACGTCAACGGCAACGGCGACGGCACGATACCGTCGACGATATCGTAGGTGAGATAATGTATGAAAATCAATGAAATTATATGACACGCTTTTCCACTTGACGGCACGGCACCGTCACGGCATGTCATCGATTCCCATAGATATTGTCACGTGATCGTCGCCGTGCCGTCGCCGTTGCCGTTGACGTGCCGTCTAGTGGAAAAGCGCCCAATGCATCAGCTGATAGCGTGTTTAGTATGGGAAGTCAATTTTTTTTTTTCGTATTTCGACCTATGTTCCTTAGGGAAAGTTGTTCAGTTTCATGGGTAGATTCACACATTTTTCGATGCATATACCCTTTCTGTTACACGTTGTATAACTTGTATGCGTCAGTAGGTGAGCGTGGCCGTGGCAGTTTACTGGGGAACGATATTATGTAGACGATGTTTCTAGAGGTATAGTGTTATTTTTTTTTCTGAATTAATGGATAACGGAACTGATGGTAGAGAGAACAACATAAAAAGCGTTAGCGGTGGTAAGTAAACTACTCCATGAGTAAACTAAAGACGCAGGTTCAAATCCTGTTTGCGGTTGAAATTTTCGACTTGAATGTAGTTATCGTCTCCATCGTCAATTGAGTATGAGCTGCACTGGAGTGACAAAAATTTGACAAAACTCATATCGATCACGGCAGGACGTAAAAATCCAACGTCTTCTCCCCCTAGTTTGGAAAACTCCTATAAAAACGCAATAAGGGCGCTGTAAACGCAAGGAGCCCGCATATTGACCCATTTCTGCTTGAGCCTCGTCAGACCTTTCAAAATTAACTTTTATATTTGTGAGGAAAGTTTAGAGGTATTGACGGAGCCTGTTTAAACAGATAATTTATGACTGTTTGTACTGCGTCTAGAGTTTTTGCGTCGATTTTTTCTCCTCATGAAAACAGACGAGTTCTCCGCTTTTCTCCTAAGGAAGGGCGGAGGAAACTGTTCCATGTTACATTATGTGCAATTAAACAAGCCGTTTAGTTATACCTACGGCGAAGCTGTTAACTAAACGGTTAATTAAACCAGTTGGCTGCGACATATAGGCACACACGTCACACATGTCAACTTTAGATTTATAAATATGGTATTTATGTATTATAAAATCCATTTACTTGGTACTGTTTTTAAAATTTCCGTCGTGATATTCTTTGCGACACAACGAAACGATCTTACGCAAAGATAACAAAGAAACAGCAAGTAGGTACCTCCGAAAAATTTAGGTCAAAACCTGAAAAAAAAAAGCAAGGAGAAAAGGTGGCTGTCATTCATAAAAGAATTTTGTATGTCCAAAGGTCTCTTGTGAAAAATTATAACGGGCGGGCCCCGGCTGTGGTGTTTTGTTATTGCAAACCTCACCATTATTTGTTTTAAAATACTCTATTTGTCTTTTTTCCTTATTTCTGTAGAACAAAGCAGCATGCAAATCGCTGGAATATTTTTATTTATCGGGGATTTTCAGAGGCACCGAAAAACAGGCTATTTATAACAGAACGAACGTCACCCTGAAATATTGCGCCTCAAACATGAAGGGAGGTTTGCAATAACAAAACACCACAGCCGGGGCCCCGCCCGTTATAATTTTTCACAAGAGACCTTTTGGACATACAAAATTCTTTTATGAATGACAGCCACCTTTTCTCCTTGCTTTTTTTTTTCAGGTTTTGACCTAAATTTTTCGGAGGGTACCTACTTGCTGTTTCTTTGTTATCTTTGCGTAAGATCGTTTCGTTGTGTCGCAAAGAATATCACGACGGAAATTTTAAAAACAGTACCAAGTAAATGGATTTTATAATACATAAATACCATATTTATAAATCTAAAGTTGACATGTGTGACGTGTGTGCCTATATGTCGCAGCCAACTGGTTTAATTAACCGTTTAGTTAACAGCTTCGCCGTAGGTATAACTAAACGGCTTGTTTTAATTGCACATAATGTAACATGGAACAGTTTCCTCCGCCCTTCCTTAGGAGAAAAGCGGAGAACTCGTCTGTTTTCATGAGGAGAAAAAATCGACGCAAAAACTCTAGACGCAGTACAAACAGTCATAAATTATCTGTTTAAACAGGCTCCGTCAATACCTCTAAACTTTCCTCACAAATATAAAAGTTAATTTTGAAAGGTCTGACGAGGCTCAAGCAGAAATGGGTCAATATGCGGGCTCCTTGCGTTTACAGCGCCCTTATTGCGTTTTTATAGGAGTTTTCCAAACTAGGGGGAGAAGACGTTGGATTTTTACGTCCTGCCGTGATCGATATGAGTTTTGTCAAATTTTTGTCACTCCAGTGCAGCTCATACTCAATTGACGATGGAGACGATAACTACATTCAAGTCGAAAATTTCAACCGCAAACAGGATTTGAACCTGCGTCTTTAGTTTACTCATGGAGTAGTTTACTTACCACCGCTAACGCTTTTTATGTTGTTCTCTCTACCATCAGTTCCGTTATCCATTAATTCAGAAAAAAAATAACACTATACCTCTAGAAACATCGTCTACATAATATCGTTCCCCAGTAAACTGCCACGGCCACGCTCACCTACTGACGCATACAAGTTATACAACGTGTAACAGAAAGGGTATATGCATCGAAAAATGTGTGAATCTACCCATGAAACTGAACAACTTTCCCTAAGGAACATAGGTCGAAATACGAAAAAAAAAAATTGACTTCCCATACTAAACACGCTATCAGCTGATGCATTGGGCGCTTTTCCACTAGACGGCACGTCAACGGCAACGGCGACGGCACGGCGACGATCACGTGACAATATCTATGGGAATCGATGACATGCCGTGACGGTGCCGTGCCGTCAAGTGGAAAAGCGTGTCATATAATTTCATTGATTTTCATACATTATCTCACCTACGATATCGTCGACGGTATCGTGCCGTCGCCGTTGCCGTTGACGTGCCGTCTAGTGGAAAAGCGCCCATTTAGTATGAAAGGTCACGATTTTTTTTTCGTTTTTCGACCTATGTTTCTTAGGGAAAGTTGTTCAGTTTCATGGGTAGATTCACACATTTCTCGATGCATATACCCTTTTTGTTACACCCTGTATACTTTTCTACAAACCCCATAGTGAATATATTCTGTGCCCCAGTAAACAAAATGGCGAAATAACAAAGGACAGGAGACACAAAAAGGCCGTGTTTGGATAGCTAATTGAATTCATTGCTGCTGCTTAGACAGCTGTTTAAGCGACGTTTAAACTGCCCCCTCATTATGGGGGCTTAATCTTTCCCCGCCTGAAATTCCAGGGACAATGAGATTTTTGATTAGTCAACAGTATTTGTTTTGTTCGTTTGTTGGAGCATGAAAATATAAATGCTTTTTTTTTTATCTTTACGCTTGTTTCATACAGTGAGATTTTTCATTTACCAAAGAACTTTATCTTTGAAACATAGGTCGAAGTAAGTAAGTAAGTAAGGAAAAAATAATTGGTGCACCCATACAAAATGACTCGAACAGCTCACACCTTTGCCAAAGAAAATATAATCAAATTAATTTTTCATATTTCAGCCTATGTTCCATTGCGAAAGTTGTTCAGTTTGATGATCTAAACAAGCCCTTATTTGTTTGGTGAATGAAAAAACTCGTATATAATATTATGTATGTATACTGTATAAGTAAATAATATTTACCCAGCTTATGCGTAAATTCCATAAACACCCGCAAACGGTTTCCCCGAATTTTATCACTATGCAAATCCGCATTTTCAGGGTCCACATACTGTCCCTTTAAAGAAGCCGTCGCATAATCTGTCGGCAGCAAACAAAATAGCGGAGGATTCGATTACTGGAAGACGGGATGGTCATTTGCATCATTAATAGGGGCCGCGGTGTTAGGGAAAAACGGTCAGGCTTTACCGCACTGGGAACGAAGAGGGAGATTGCAGGTGGCAGTGGAAAATCTGGGAATATGAGAAAGAACATACGATCGTACTACCAAATCATGCAAAAAAGGGTTAGGGTTGACATCTTGGCCATTTACCGAACGTTTCTATACAAAATTACAATCTCGAAGGGGAAGCCACAACTATTGTTCGTTTCCTGAAAGAATATCTTCGTGAAAGTTGTTCAGTTTTGTTGGCTGAGCTACCCCCATCAGCTTGCGGGGAGCTGTCCCTTATATCCCGTATAGTTAGTAGGTTAGGTAATGTAGTGCCTACAATTTAGAAAACTACAACAGGGCTTCATTAGCGATTTTCAAGATTTACCTGTCATAATAAATTATTTCCCTTTAAAACATACTGAAATTATTATAGATACCGCATCGCAAATCGGATCACTTCTTAGATCTCCTATTTCATAAATATTCAAGGACAAGTCCTGTTTTGGCGCACATCGTGCGTTGTCGTTCCCCCGCAGACTTAATATCCCGAAATGTATATTTGATGATGTCCTCAAGCGTAGGGTATCGTCACAGACACTAAAAACCTTAGACGATGCAGACTCATCTTCTATGGTTATCTAGTCAACATAAACTACCCGACGAAACCTGCCCCCGTAGCATGCTGCAGCGTGATAACCACTGATTTGAGATGTCGCTGCGCTAGCTCTCAACGCCTTTAACTCTTCTGTGGTAATATTTAACGAATATATCGCACTTATCTGTCAAATCTCCATACAAACTGACAGATAGATGTTATAAAAGATGGCTATCGCGGCCTTATCGCATCTGCACGGGGGCTGGTGTCGAAGTTTTTAAACCGTCTAATAGACCTATGACGTGGTTTGATAACTATTAGTTGTCAAAGATTTTCAATAGACTGAGGTCAAAAAAGTAGGACAAAAGATTCGAAGATGTTACTTAGATGAGATAAATAAACCAACAAGTAACATGATAATAAACCAATAAATGTAATGCAATAAAAACCGCAGCTTACATAAAACCGCATTTTGTGGAAGATTTTGTGGTTAGGTACCGCCCTGAATATTATCCAATACTTGTAGCCAACATGTAGGATAGGATGCTAAAATCTTTAAACTCGTACCTCTTATAGTCTTTAAACTAAGGTGGTCCGCGTGACGCGCAGCTCTTATAGAGCTTGGGATCTATCTATACAATAAGACGTGTGTAACTCTCCTATACCTCTTTGTTTTCGTTATAATACTCGTATGTCATCTATCACAGCTAACCATATGAAGATAGAAATATCTTATACTTTGAGATGCTTTAGAAGGTGTTCTTTCGCTGAATGGTCTATGTCTTGACGGCGAAGGGTCTTGTATAAAAGGATTCTAAGGAGTTGCTTAAGACTGTTTATATGCAGGGCGGGTTCTTATGACCAGACGATGTATTTCTTTTTTAAATTCAATGGTTTCTTGCAGATAGACTTATGCAGATGAGATTGTCTGGGTTATGTGATTTGGTGATTAGGTACTTTATCCAATTCGGAGTCTAGACTGCAAAAAAGATTCAATTTATTCGGTCTGGTAAAATCACTAGTTAGAAGAATATTTCAAGGAAGCAGAGTAAAACATTCTCATTTCACTTATGGGCATCGAAGAAAATAACCCAACTACAATAAGATTTAAATCAGGGGTATTATAGTAAATATCTAGTCACTTTTATCTTACTATTGAAATTCCTAGCCTTAGAAATACTTATCCTACCTTCCAAAGAAGATTGTCTATATTCTGCATTCACCCGTCGATCACTCGAAGGTATTATCGAGTCATTGTCAGCAATATATTGGCAAGTGAGACAAGAATGAGCCGATTGTGAGAAACGTTGGAAGGTGGATATAGTTATAAGTTGCGTGGAGGAATTTGTATATGCAAACTTAATCTGAAAGTTTTATTATTTGTGTTGGATTTGCTCTTGCCTTCAATCTAGGCTACAGCTCAGACTGAGTTCATAACCCAGAAGTGTTAAAAACGATGTTATTGTGACAAAACGACGGAACACAACAAGTTGCTTGGCGTTGAACATCGATAGGAGCTTTAGGGCGCAATTTGAGCGGCCTCTTGCAGAAACTACCGCCACCTTTGGTGATGGTTCAGCAGGATTAATAAGTAAACAGACAAGTTACACAGAAAGGTCCGCTAACTGAAAGAAAACTTTTTATGCAAAAACATACATACATACATAAAAGCCTCCATCCTCCTAAACAGGTCGTTCCGCCACCACGTCTGACAAGTTTTGAGGGTTAATACAGATGATGACTATGTATATTGCTATAGTGACGGGTTGTCAGCCCATCGCCTAAGTTGCAATACACTGAAACCCTCGATTCCCTTAGCTGATTTTTACAGCATGCCCGGGAGGAGATGCAGCTTGCACATTCTATGTTTTTCTGTCACTCCCAGTCCAGCTTGGAAATATGCAAAGACAAAACGACAAAGATTCCGTTTTCATACCCATAGGTAGACAATTAGATTGATTTGGTTCTATACTAGCCGAGTTTATCTTTGTATGCAAAGACAGAAATAATTGTCGCTTATAAACAGTTCAGGAAACTTGAAGAATTCAGGTGGTGCCAGGTGCCAGGTGCTATTAATCATGTCCTCAGTAAATCTCTGAGTGAACACCCCGAGATGTCGAAACTTCCGACTTGTTTTGTGTTTGTATTGCGTGAGTACAGAACTTCGGGATTGGGAAGCGTTCTTGGCGTTCTTGCTCTTGAATATTTATTTTCTTGAGCCATCGTTTTGGGCCTACATACAGGGTGTTTATTTGATGTACTTAAGAAAAAGACCTTCTCTGTATTACCATAGTCATATATAGTCACCTGGCTATCTGGTAGACGCAATAGTAAATAGTCCTAAGTAAATTTTTCCCACTTGACTATATCTAATTTTTCGGCATTATTATCATTATCATCACTTGAAAAAGTTTTATCACAGACATGAAACGCTATATTTTTCTAACAGAAATATACAAACTTGCAAGCTGAAATTTTTATCAACCAACTTCGCTATAAACACTCTCGAGCGAAGAAACCCCAAGATAATTTCAAATCGTTTACACCTTTCGCAAACTTCGCAAATACCTTCAGAACTCACAGTTTTCAAACTCCCATCTTGCCTTTCTCATGGTTTCACTCGCTTGTTACTAACTTTTTCATATTTATTACATTACAATCCATTGATGCGATTTATTTCGACTATTCTTTGTTTAATTTCTGTTTCATAAATTTGCCAAAATTTGCCAATTAATCAGTTGTTGATCGAGCCCTACAGCATATTTCTTGGGTTATTTTTTTGTTCATCAGTAGAATCAAATAATCCCTTGCAGCTGTTTTAGAACGAGTAATTACTTTCTTCTTTTATTATCCAGAAAAATAAATACGAAAGGACATAAATAAAATAAGAAAACTGGAACTTTCGGAATGCCGTTTCCTAGCTTGGCCAACTAAGGCTCGTATTTATAAAGCGATTTCAAGATTGAGAGCAATATTAGGTATGGATTTGACAGACCGTTATGTACTGAAATGACATTTCTGATACGAACTCAAACTTGCTGTCACTCTTGAGAGCTGATTATAAATACGGGCCTAAGCTACCGAGGAGGTGCTGGCTAAAAATAATCCAACTAGCCCAAATAATTTACTGAAATGGCAATGTATATCGAAGCTGCCCCCGTTGCGTTGGGTACTCGAATTACTCGATGTACGTGCAGGTGTGTTTGCGGAGACAGCTAAGGAAGTAGCCAAGTGAGCTGGCTGAAGAGTGTTCGTCCTCGCAATCGCAAACACTCCCAAATTCCTGCCCGAAGTGTGTTTGTGGAGTTACGTGTTGCTGTTATGGTGACAAATCGATTGTTTTAGAACTGTTCTGGACTGAAAGCGATAGAAAGACATCGAATGTTCCAGCTGTTGAATACTCTAGGAATCAATAGAGGGAAGGATAATTTTCGGTGTATTGTAATTCAGTCGAAAGGCTGACCACCTAACACTATAGCAATACACAGTTTCTAATTTCTGAAATGACCCTTTACCTACTTTGTAATGTTAAGGATACAGACATGAGCGTGACTGTAGGTATCTATGTTAGAACACGTTAGTAAGTATAAATAATCAACTCTTGAGACTGACAGCGAATTTGAGTTCGTATCAAAAATATAATTTCAGTACAAAACGGCCTGTCAAATTCGTATTTAATATTGCTCTCAATCTTGAGATCGCTTTATAAGAATAATGACAAAATAACGACTTTTTCATTCTAACCACGACATTCGTACTGCGATACGTGTTTGAGGTTTGTTTTTCCGGTGAGGGGGGGTGTCGATTACAGGTGCCGAAATAATTTCCACTTGGGTTGGGAAGTATTTCAAAGAACTTTACATGTGAGAGGGAAATACATATCACAGCTAGCTAAGGATCGCAGTCGACATGTTTATTTACACAAGAAGATAAATACGCAGACGACACACTTATTTTAACTAGTTTTTGCGATGCAGTTTTACCAGCGGCTTAATGTTTTTTCCCGCGGTAAAAGTAGCCTATGTTACTCAAGATGAACGTAGCTTTCTCTTGGTGAAAGAATTTTTTAAATCGGTTCATAGTTTTTGAGATGATTCTTAATACAAAAATACAAGCCTTTTCAATTAGGTAGTTTAAATAGAACTTGGTCTCTCTATCATAATCATCATCTGTATTAGCCCTCGAAACTTGTCAGACGTGGCGGAACAACCTATGTTTAGGTCGTTTTTGCTCTGCCTACCCCATTAGGGATACAGGCGTGATTTTATGTATGTATGTATGTATGTATGGTCTCTCTACCTCTAGATAGAAAGGCCACTAGACCAAATACAAACGGATTAGGTGTATTGTATCTCTACACGTCACGACGGGTAATTTGGGCAAGATACTATAATGGAAACCCGAGCTCTAGCCTCATACCGAGGTGAGGTAAGAACAATATTAAATAGGAATTTAATAGACGCATAGTTATGAAATATGACTGTTATCCTGTCTATAAACCATTCTTTCCATGCTTGTATGGAAAGAGAAGAGCTGATGTTATTCTGATTTGGCACAGAGTATCTAATGGTGTACAAGTACTTCATAATGTATCTAGATTAAGTTTAGTTTAAGAATCTCTGTGTGTACAATAAAGAATAAAGAAAGTATGTTTAAAATAATTGAAAATCGATGGAAGTATTGAACCCAAAGCACCACGACAAAAGAAATACTTCACATGAACTCCCGTTACAAACTTCTTTAAAGCCCTCACTTGTGCTACATTAAAAAAGCTGCCCATCGCCAAGGGCCAACACGCGAGGCTGGTAAAGGTCAGTGTGACATTTCCAATAAACACGGGAATCAAGCGCATTCAATCATTGTTTCACCCGCGGCTCGCGTGCCTCCTAACTACCCGGCTACTTGTTGAAAGTTTACAACAAGATATCTGTTTGAAATATACGGAACAATTCGTCAAGACGATATAGTCAGATGACTAAGCCGTCGGTCCCGGTCGCTGTCTCTGACAATCCATACTAGAGCCCGATGGTTATTAAAAATTCCAACATAATTCATCGCGTCCTTCGTCAACTCGACTACAACTCAATAGAAGCAGAAGACCGCTGATCATTGTTTCAGACGCTCGCCTCCTAAATACATGATGAACCTACCACGTCACATGTTCAGGTGACTACTGATACAAGTCTTTAAATCGTTGTAAACAGGAATTGTGGCCTCTACCAACTATTATAGGTATACCTATTCTGTGCCTCTACATTGTTGTAGGTTGAGAAGGACAATTAACCAAAGGTAGACAAAATATTTAGTCAGATCACCTTACACTTACACATTATACTGCAAGATATCTGCTTTATGAGAAACACCTAATGGTTAGAACTTCTACGTATGAATTTAAACATCATTCCGAACACATTACATTACATACACTTTAAAAGCCAAACAAACCAAAAAAATAAGCTCTTGAATGAACGAAGATATATTAAAATGGAATTTCGTCATCTGATCAGATCGCACTCTATGTAGACGACCTAATGATACCGGGCTACTCGTTGACACTGCGCAAGCAGACGATATTTATAGCTGGCTAATGCTGCCCAGGAGCAAGGAAGCAATCATGGCACTGGATTCATCTACCTACAGAACTAATATTTATTTTTATGTACCAGCAATAAGCAGGTAAATTGGAATGTCGTTAGTATGAAGACTGTCTATTGCGTGTCTGTCGTCGATGTTACTCTCTGGAGTCAACGCAGAATTTATGGAATATGCTTCAACTTTAATTTGTGAGTCACATTTTTTTTATTTATTGTACTATTTCTTACAGAGTAGGTATCTATAACAAGCAATAATTTTCAATGTCTTGAAAGAACTCAAGTAAGTTATCTGTTAAATCAGATTGTTAGCCCCATCTAATACAGCCTAGGCTGACGTCGCTGGGCTGTTTAATTCAGTTTTATCGTCCTGCCAGACCAGCATGGAAGTATTTTTTGAAGATTATTTCGAAAGGATAGCATTGTTCAAAAGATAGGCCTTAATGACAGATCTCCCCCCGGTAAAATCAAGTAAGTAGTATAATGACAAAACTAAAAAATGAAATGCTTGAGTAAATAACATGTGAAGTGTACAGATGTTGATCTTTTTCCAAACCCGACCGAACCACTGTAAGCCGTAAAAAGCCGATCAAAAATTCCGGCAAACTGTATCCAAGTTAGACGGCATCCCGGCAGCTGCTCCCTGCAGCATGAGTTAGAAAAATATCGGCTGCAGCGCGTCAGAGAGGCTGTCACGTGCAAGCTACGTGCCTCTCCGGGCTGAACGCACTGACAGGAAGAACTGACAGCAAACGGTGTGAACTGAAAGCGGGTTTCAAGTAAGATCAGCATCCAGCCACAGTATAATTCATTAGTCTGACGTTCTGACGTACCGTCAGACTCATATATTACACTGTGATCCACCGCAGAGGCGTGCCAGAGTAAAAATTATTGTAATTATATTAACGAGCTGAATATTGGGCCAAATGCTTTTGTTTAAACCACCGATATGACCAAATTCTTAGCTCTACATTTTTAACACACATCATCCTCACTGGGTGCATTCTGAGTATTCTGATACTGATTGAACATCGTTTTATCCACCCACATTCTTATAAGCATTTGAATTTTCAGATGTACAGTTTCTTTCCTAGCATGTTTAACAAGTGTGTTTTTCTTAAACTCACTATACAGATCAAAGTTTTTGGGGGCATGGCAAATAGGAAGCAATGCGGCGCGGGCGAGGCGGAGGCGCGTCAAATTTGTATGTAATTTACGTCTGCGCAGCGCAGCTTGATTTGAAGTTTCTATACAAAAACGACGCTTCGGCGACGCAACGACGCCGCACCGCTTCCTATTTGCCATGCCCCTAACTGACTGTATGACAAGCATGTTTATCTAAAACCCACTGTACGAACGAACCAGTCTCTACTCTGTTAAAAGTTCCTCATCCTAACTGGTTGTGTGTAGTCTCTCTCCCAGCATCGGTCCGGCAGACAGTTTGACAAGCGTGTTTTTCACTACTCCGACACCGCGAAATGGAGCTGTAAACTTTACAAAGTACCGGCAATTCCAAATGCATTTTGCCTAATGTCCGGAGCGGGGGATCGTTTGTTTATGTACATAAGCGATATCTGTAAACGCGGGCAGAGCTAAAGAATCATTGCAGGCACGTTTCCATGTGGTTAGTTTGCTGCTATACAATGTGTAACATAAAGGGTATATGCATCGTGAAATGTGTGAATCTACCCATGAAACTGAACAACTTTCCCTAAGGAACATAGGTCGAAATACGAGAAAAAAAATTGACTTCCTATACTAAATGCGCTATCAGCTGATGCACTTTGTATGGACGGTCAATTTTTTTTTCCGTTTTTCGACCTATGTTCCTTAGGGAAAGTTGTTCAGCTTCATGGGTAGATTTACACATTTCTCGATGCATATACCCTTTCTGTTTAGTATAAATGCAAGGAAATAAAATTAAACAATACCTCCTGACCTACTAAAGTAAAACAATTACCTCAATTTTGCTAATTTATATTTTTTGTATAATATTTAATGTTTTGTAGTTATATTAAGTAGCCGTTGCTAAATACTGGCAAGGGATGATTTAAGTTATTTATAATAATTATAGTACCTATACATTTGGATTATTGAATCGAAGAAGAAGTAAAATTTAATTAGAATCAGGGTTTAAAAATTTTAACTGTATTAAAACCGCTACCTTTTTGAGGATGCAGTCTGCCATCTGAACTTTTACTGCACTACAGAGATTAGATTGATGCCTAAAAGCTTTCCAAACTTTTCCGTAATATGCAATTACTTTAAAAACGGTCTTTCCTTTTACATACGATAGAATCTTCATTTCATCGCGACTTACAAAATAACTTACGTAAGTTAAAGATGAGAAGATAAGTACTAGTTTTGCAGTTTTCTCAGTATCTACTTAGAGATCAACATAAATTCGGAGACTGAATAGAACGGTATCTAGGAAGCTCTAAAACGTAGAAGACCTGAGATTCAGTTTTAGATTAAACCATGTGGAAATATAGCACAGGTAAACGCTGTGCCAAGTGGAAATAGTGGAATCAGTGTAGCATGAACGAGCCAAATTTGAGTTCCTCTTAAATTATCTTAAAGGAAGTGTATCTCCTCTTAAAGGAAAAATAATATGTAGAGTAGACTACACTACACCCCTATGATAATTATTATTATCTATCTGAACTAAGCAGGCAACTTCCAAAGTTCTGTAACCTATACGTCCTACGTCATTCAATAAAATGTTATTTTTTTAGGCTTCTTGGATAACAAAAAGCTGAGGAATAAAAGTAATGCAAGTCACTACATTGATTTAACTAAAAAATAGTGTAATTTTTTGTACGTTCCTCGTTTACTTTTTCACTGAAAATTACCCAATTTATAACCCCCCTTATCTCATGTCACTAGGACTTAACATATACAATCCCAGTAAAATTACACATCCTGTCCTGTCCTGATGTCCTGAAAATCCGTTAAAGAGCAAACCAAATTATTTCGAAGCGTATTTCGATCACTTGTTTGACGATGCCATTTTACTTCCCCTTACCTTACCGCTCTACAACCACCAACTACCGAAAAATATCGCTTCATTTAACTAACGTCTCTTGGGTGGAAGTTTAACCGGCAAGTCTGGCAAGTATAATGAGAAGCGGGAGTTATTCGAGGCACAGGTAAGCGACCAAGTTCTCATGGTACGAGTTCCAGCGACAGTTTTCAGCACTCATGTTAGTTAGTCGCTTTTTGAAATTATCTTTGTTAACGAGTTCTCTAAGGAGTTAATGTCAAGAATATTCTGGCTTCTTTCTCCATTATGAATATTTTGATGAATTACGCCAGAATCTAAAGTAAATTGTAGTGTGTTACATTACCACCTACACCTAGTAATAGATGTAAATAGACACATTCAGTTATCATTAAAGACCGAAAACACCAATGCCTGAAACTTACACGATAAAATGTTACTCAGTCATAAAGACTAATGATTGAGATTTCATGGTGGTAGTATTTGCTTCAACAAAAAAAATGATTTTTCCCGAATTAGAATGTATGATAGGTACCTAATGTATGATTTTTGAACATGAGTCAATTTTTTTTTTCGACAAATTTTTTATTATAATTTTTTTAAACGCCATAGAAATCATCTCTAGGATGATCTTAGGTAGGTACATTGTATCTGCTTAGCCGTAATAAAATTCGACTGTTGAAGTAGCCGAGCCAATGAATATTAACCTGTTAAATATATAAAAAAAAAAAAAAACTTACTAATAAAAAGTTTTCCTTGTCTCCACTTGTTTATTAAGGAGACCATCCCTCTTCCCGCCACAAAAATCCTATCCCACTCGAAGACTGATTATTAAACCTCAAATAAAAGCTGGCAGTAATTATTTTCGGTGCAAATAAATGACCACCATCTGGACTGATTGGGCACGATCAATCCTTGAGGAAATGTTTGCGGAAGGCGGGTGGAACAAAAAATATTCAGTATCTTCACGCAATAGGCCAAATAGATAAGAATGGTAAGAGGCACGTACAATGCGTCCAAGATAATTATTCAGGTGGAAATATTTAAAACTATAGCCTGACTGGTGACTAAGAAGACCCCACCATAGAGGTACCATAGAGAAGGACTTATAGGAAATCCAAAAGTCTATATCTCTTTTTCTTTCTTCTGTCTTTCACTCTTCAGGTCTTTTTAGTCAGTGGTCATGCTTAGACTATAATTATAGGGAACACTCACCTCACACGCTATACTCTCTATGAAGGACAGATATAGGTATATACAACGTGTAACAGAAAGGGTATATGTATCGAGAAATGTGTGAATCTACCCATGAAACTGAACAACTTTCCCTAAGGAACATAGGTCGAAAAACGAAAAAAAAAAAAATTACCTTCCATACAAAATGTGTCAGCTGATAGCGTAATTAGTATGGGAAGTCAAATTTTTTTTTGTATTTCGACCTATGTCCCTTAGGGAAAGTTGTTCAGTTTTCATGGGTAGATTCACACTTTTCTCGATGCATATACCCTTTCTGTTACACGTTGTATAGTAGCGAAGCGAAGCTCTCAAAGTACCTACCAACTGATACATAACCTTTAATAGTCCTTCCTACTGATGTTATTAACATGTAAGGTTGTAGTAGATTTGCTAAACTTTTGCACTGAAATGGTTGGACGGATTTCGTTAAAGTTTTGGCCCTCAGATTAGAGCCCAATCTGAATACAGCTTCGACAAATCTTTATGATCTAAGCCACCGCAATATCTTGGCAACATCACTTATCTTCTTCAAGATTCAATTATAACGATAAAATAAAGTCCAAATCAGTTTCCCGAAATCGAACCCAGGACCCTTACACAAAAACCGTTATTCAGTCGACTGACTTACGGCCGGAGCAAAAAATTAATGATGGGAAATCGACGGTAGATAAGGCAAAGTGATCAGTCTAGTCGCAGGGACGCTCGGCCATATTGATACCGGTTGAGGAAGCGCGGGTGAATTGCTAACTTTAATTGGGATTGTATATGTTAAGTCCTAGTGACATGAGATAAGGGGGGGTTATAAATTGGGTAATTTTCAGTGAAAAAGTAAACGAGGAACGTACAAAAAATTACACTATTTTTTAGTTAAATCAATGTAGTGACTTGCATTACTTTTATTCCTCAGCTTTTTGTTATCCAAGAAGCCTAAAAAAATAACATTTTATTGAATGACGTAGGACGTATAGGTTACAGAACTTTGGAAGTTGCCTGCTTAGTTCAGATAGATAATAATAATTATCATAGGGGTGTAGTGTAGTCTACTCTACATATTATTTTTCTTTAAGAGGAGATACACTTCCTTTAGATAATTTAAGAGGAACTCAAATTTGGCTCGTTCATGCTACACTGATTCCACTATTTCCACTTGGCACAGCGTTTACCTGTGCTATATTTCCACATGGTTTAATCTAAAACTGAATCTCAGGTCTTCTACGTTTTAGAGCTTCCTAGATACCGTTCTATTCAGTCTCCGAATTTATGTTGATCTCTAAGTAGATACTGAGAAAACTGCAAAACTAGTACTTATCTTCTCATCTTTAACTTACGTAAGTTATTTTGTAAGTCGCGATGAAATGAAGATTCTATCGTATGTAAAGGAAAGACCGTTTTTAAAGTAATTGCATATTACGGAAAAGTTTGGAAAGCTTTTAGGCATCAATCTAATCTCTGTAGTGCAGTAAAAGTTCAGATGGCAGACTGCATCCTCAAAAAGGTAGCGGTTTTAATACAGTTAAAATTTTTAAACCCTGATTCTAATTAAATTTTACTTCTTCTTCGATTCAATAATCCAAATGTATAGGTACTATAATTATTATAAATAACTTAAATCATCCCTTGCCAGTATTTAGCAACGGCTACTTAATATAACTACAAAACATTAAATATTATACAAAAAATATAAATTAGCAAAATTGAGGTAATTGTTTTACTTTAGTAGGTCAGGAGGTATTGTTTAATTTTATTTCCTTGCATTTATACTAAACAGAAAGGGTATATGCATCGAGAAATGTGTAAATCTACCCATGAAGCTGAACAACTTTCCCTAAGGAACATAGGTCGAAAAACGGAAAAAAAAATTGACCGTCCATACAAAGTGCATCAGCTGATAGCGCATTTAGTATAGGAAGTCAATTTTTTTTCTCGTATTTCGACCTATGTTCCTTAGGGAAAGTTGTTCAGTTTCATGGGTAGATTCACACATTTCACGATGCATATACCCTTTATGTTACACATTGTATAGCAGCAAACTAACCACATGGAAACGTGCCTGCAATGATTCTTTAGCTCTGCCCGCGTTTACAGATATCGCTTATGTACATAAACAAACGATCCCCCGCTCCGGACATTAGGCAAAATGCATTTGGAATTGCCGGTACTTTGTAAAGTTTACAGCTCCATTTCGCGGTGTCGGAGTAGTGAAAAACACGCTTGTCAAACTGTCTGCCGGACCGATGCTGGGAGAGAGACTACACACAACCAGTTAGGATGAGGAACTTTTAACAGAGTAGAGACTGGTTCGTTCGTACAGTGGGTTTTAGATAAACATGCTTGTCATACAGTCAGTTAGGGGCATGGCAAATAGGAAGCGGTGCGGCGTCGTTGCGTCGCCGAAGCGTCGTTTTTGTATAGAAACTTCAAATCAAGCTGCGCTGCGCAGACGTAAATTACATACAAATTTGACGCGCCTCCGCCTCGCCCGCGCCGCATTGCTTCCTATTTGCCATGCCCCCAAAAACTTTGATCTGTATAGTGAGTTTAAGAAAAACACACTTGTTAAACATGCTAGGAAAGAAACTGTACATCTGAAAATTCAAATGCTTATAAGAATGTGGGTGGATAAAACGATGTTCAATCAGTATCAGAATACTCAGAATGCACCCAGTGAGGATGATGTGTGTTAAAAATGTAGAGCTAAGAATTTGGTCATATCGGTGGTTTAAACAAAAGCATTTGGCCCAATATTCAGCTCGTTAATATAATTACAATAATTTTTACTCTGGCACGCCTCTGCGGTGGATCACAGTGTAATATATGAGTCTGACGGTACGTCAGAACGTCAGACTAATGAATTATACTGTGGCTGGATGCTGATCTTACTTGAAACCCGCTTTCAGTTCACACCGTTTGCTGTCAGTTCTTCCTGTCAGTGCGTTCAGCCGGAGAGGCACGTAGCTTGCACGTGACAGCCTCTCTGACGCGCTGCAGCCGATATTTTTCTAACTCATGCTGCAGGGAGCAGCTGCCGGGATGCCGTCTAACTTGGATACAGTTTGCCGGAATTTTTTGATCGGCTTTTTACGCTTACAGTGGTTCGGTCGGGTTTGGAAAAAGATCAACATCTGTACACTTCACATGTTATTTACTCAAGCATTTCATTTTTTAGTTTTGTCATTATACTACTTACTTGATTTTACCGGGGGGAGATCTGTCATTAAGGCCTATCTTTGAACAATGCTATCCTTTCGAATAATCTTCAAAAAATACTTCCATGCTGGTCTGGCAGGACGATAAAACTGAATTAAACAGCCCAGCGACGTCAGCCTAGGCTGTATTAGATGGGGCTAACAATCTGATTTAACAGATAACTTACTTGAGTTCTTTCAAGACATTGAAAATTATTGCTTGTTATAGATACCTACTCTGTAAGAAATAGTACAATAAATAAAAAAATGTGACTCACAAATTAAAGTTGAAGCATATTCCATAAATTCTGCGTTGACTCCAGAGAGTAACATCGACGACAGACACGCAATAGACAGTCTTCATACTAACGACATTCCAATTTACCTGCTTATTGCTGGTACATAAAAATAAAATATTAGTTCTGTAGGTAGATGAATCCAGTGCCATGATTGCTTCCTTGCTCCTGGGCAGCATTAGCCAGCTATAAATATCGTCTGCTTGCGCAGTGTCAACGAGTAGCCCGGTATCATTAGGTCGTCTACATAGAGTGCGATCTGATCAGATGACGAAATTCCATTTTAATATATCTTCGTTCATTCAAGAGCTTATTTTTTTGGTTTGTTTGGCTTTTAAAGTGTATGTAATGTAATGTGTTCGGAATGATGTTTAAATTCATACGTAGAAGTTCTAACCATTAGGTGTTTCTCATAAAGCAGATATCTTGCAGTATAATGTGTAAGTGTAAAGGTGATCTGACCTAAATATTTTGTCTACCTTTGGTTAATTGTCCTTCTCAACTCGACTACAACTCAATAGAAGGCAGAATAGACCGCTGATCATTGTTGTCAGACGCGCCACAAATACATGATACCTACCACGTCACGATTTAA
>JARACY010006173.1:0-18416 GCA_029255725.1 Scrobipalpa atriplicella
TTCGCATGGTAAATTGTATGAAAATCGCATTCGAAAATGATTCTTTCGTATGCGCATTGATTGCAGTTCGAGTGATTCAAAAATACGGCTCCTGAGTTAACGAACAGGACGTTGAGGTCAGTGTCGAGGCCCCGCTGGTAGCATTTCTAAAAAGGTGCCAGATGCTCTTTGAATTTATTTCTTTATTTAAAAGTGAAGGAACCTGCCTAACTGTACATAATGTTGACCGTTATTTCTTAAAAAGAGGAAGTTTCTTACCTCCTGCCTGATGATGAGGAAAATTATGACATTTTTATGTGATTTTGCAAATTTGCGTGTGGTAATGAATTTATTTGAATGCATTATGTTGGGAAAAGACGATAAAATAAAAGATGGATGAACAGTTGGTATAAAAACTAAAACGTTTAGAATGGGTGTGAGTGTGACTGTTACGAATACAAGACGAATGGAAGATGAAATGAAAGCATACCGCCACTATACAGACCCCAAGCCAGTTTGTTGACTGAGCAACCCCGATCAGTATGTACGAACAGGAGCAGTTAATCATGTTACATCATATGATAAAACTTGTAAATAGTTATAAACAAGCCATTTTCGACGAGTTAACGTGACAATCAGCGCGTACGCCTTCTGTGTTGTAGGTTAGGTATGTAGAGATCCGAACGTTTTATCAATCAGACACTAAGTAGCGTTTACACTGCTAGTTGTAATAAAAAATAGTTTATTGTTTTTTTTTGTTCCACATCATTTTCCCTGCTTAGTGTTTCTATTAATCTTATTCAAAATAGCCATCTTCTTTGTAACTTATTTTATGTGCCGAAACACTAGATGAATCGCTAATTACTAAAAGGGCACATGTCACACCTGAATTAGCTTGATATTTTTTTACAGGAGAAACAAAAAACTAAATAAATACTGAATGTGATTAGTTTCAAACTTAATGCTTTTCTTACATAATTCGTTTATTATTTTCTTATTCACAGATGAGCATAAATAACAATTTTTATTGCAAATTACGCCAAAAATAAACTATAAAAAAATTGGACATGTTCCCTTTTTGCACTTAAGTATGGATATGAGCCCTTTTAACACAAATCACCATACATTAAATTGTAAAAAATTAATCCCCTTTTTTTATGCATTTATGTACTATGTTTCTTTTTCTATTTTAGTGTATGTTGTAGGAGATGATAAATTAAACCACTTAATGAAGTAATTCCATTTTTTTTATTACAAAATGAAACAAATACAAAATGCTGATGTTTTACCCATTCAGAAAACCAAAATAAACGGATATAATATTTTATATTGTAGGCCAATTAAATATCTCCGCCCAAAAATTTAAATTTTCATCAGGAATATAAGCTTTTAATTTTTTTTAATCGGTCATTTTGGTTTTGTTCATTCAAACACTAAAATGCATTGAGAAGTTGTTTTGCAATGTCATTGTTGCTGTCAATAGCAGTTTTTTTTTAATCTACCTTCAATTTTTTTACTCATAAAAATAATTTAAGTGTAGAAAGGGAACGTATTGTCCGGGACAAGTGCCCTTTTAGTAAATATCAAAAATTTTGTATATCTAGAAAATCTATAAGATAAAATAGTAAAAGCGTATTTTTTTGACACAAAGTGTAGATTAGCATTACTAACAGAATAATGAAATAAAACGTATTTCGAAAAAAAATTGGACATGTGCCCTTTTAGTAACTAGCGATTCAGATTTGTTAGTTGTATAATTTCAGAATTTATTTCTATTGACGAATAAATCATCATCATCGCCAAAAAATCATTTTGTCAATGCCTTTTTCCTTCTTTTTATCCTACCGACGACATAATATAAATAATAACAGTGCGCCCGGGTCCCGTTTTATCAATCAACAGATATAAGTGGGCCGGTTACAACGCTCCTGTTTGTTTCTAGCGGGGCGATGTCTGCTGTAAGACACATTGAATGAATATTTTGTAAAAGGATTTATTTATTGTATCGTTTTTAACTTCAGGAACTGTTTAAAAATCTAGTAGTCATATTATAATGTACCTACTACTATTTAAGACCGTTTAGGATTGTTTCAAGACCCGAGTGGTTCATAAAATGGAAAACATGTATGTGAAAACTCTTGTCCAAAAATATTGAGCATCACATTGATCATTTTAAAAAATTTGCAAAGTTTAAGTATAACTTTGAATATACAGAAAATATAATTTGCCTTCTATTTTAAAGTGGGCGAAGAGAAAATTTAAATCAACGCGAGTCTATTACACCTATTAAATTGATTCAAACTATCAAGCTAGCGAAAGCTCTTCAATTTATTTTAATAGGTACGCAATCAGCCAATTATCTCTACACTTCACTAGAAACAACTCGAAACATACATTGCAGAGAGTTTACCATTACACGTCGAACGTTCCTGAAATTCTATTTCAAAGTTACAGGAAGTTCTTTCAAAACTTACCGATAGAGATGCTGCAAGAAAATTGAAACTTTTTAGTCTAAACTTCTGGTTCACACTTGTATAACCACCACAGTAGCACTGATCGTCACTCTAGATCAAGGAACATTCTCTAGATAGCAGATGGAACGTAAAGATTTGGTCCGACGGGAGCGTAGTGCGCGTCTGAGCGGCCGGACGCGGGTCAACGAACAAATGCCGGCCGCCGGCATCGCACTGATGACGGAAGCTGAACTCACAGAGCTTCGGTAGGGCTACAATCAGCTACAATATAGTATAGTAGCGCTAAAGTAACTCAGCGATTCTGTAGTTTGTACGCGTTTTAGGCAGAATGAATAGCCCGTCCCGCAACTTACAAACATTTCACTCTTTCGTATTCGGTCTTCGTTGGACGGACTAGAGCGCTAGAAAATGATGAACTGTTTACCCGAAGATTCAAATATTGTATTTTAAAATTACAATAAAATATCGAGTAAGTATGAGTTTGCTTCCTGTGATAGAGAGGAGGTGGTCTCTGCCATTTAACTATTATAGGCAGAAGTTCATGATTGATCTATAATTTAATTGGATAAAATCGCGTATGAAATTAACTATCGTATGTATGGTATCGTTTCTTCCATGCTGGACTGGGAGCGATAAAAAAACTGAATGTTTCAGCTGCTCTTCCTCCCGCGCATGCTGTAGAAATCAGCAATAGGGATTCGAGGGACAGTGTATTTTAAAATAGCCTCCAATCTTAGATCAAATATAATATAATTTTGGTAAAATAAAATAAGGATATGTAAATACAAATCTACATGCCATTCTACAAATATTTTGTTTTGTCCCTAATCCACAAGACCTCATTTCTCATTAGGTACTGAAATAAATATAAAGTTTCGAAGATTTTGTGATGCGTAATAGATGCGTAACACGGTATATATTTCTTTGGATTTTTTTAAAACAATATTTTTTGTCATTTAAAAAAAAAGATTTTTTGGACAGAGTTCGGTTTTCTGTCACAATATCCTTTGCCTATTACCTATGCATACAAAAAAAAAAGCTGACAATCAATCAAGTTGTCACTTTATTTTTTGTTCTTGGCACAAGGATCTTGGCAAAGGGAAAAGTTACACACGGACGAACTTTGTGACTTACGACCTTTTAGAATAAATCATATTTCAGAAAATTATTTCTCTGGAAAGAAAGGATAATTCGACAAAGTTACAATGAAAAGTCTCTAAAATAGTGATAATCTATCCATAGATCAATTAAAAGTTTCATGTTAAAGTAGTAAGGTGTCATGGATTTAGGGTCAGAAAACCCATTTTTATACCGACAGGTTAATCTTAAGTTGTTATTAAGTGATGCGATATTTACGAAGGCGTTGTAGTTATGTGGGCGAAACTGGTTTTAAACATTACTGTACATTAAACATAGTGTCACCTTAGGTTGGCATTTTGCAAACATTTTTATGATGGTCAAATGCTACTAAATAAACTAGTTTATAAAATGCATTTAACAGTTTTAGTTTATTATTATGCAGAATTATTATAATGTAGAATAGAAGACATAAAAATCCTGATATATAATATGCTTGATATCATAATAATAAGGCCCGTGAGCATTGTAATACTGGCAACAATTTGTAGCCGAGCCGAAATAAAACCGAGTACATAATAATAATAAACATTTATTTCGGGAAAATCCCTAAAAAAATTAAATTGAATTTTATTTATAAATGTGTTGCTCTAAGGCTAAAATTTTATTAAAGGATTTTATAGGGTGTATCTGCTAAAGTAAAAAATCCCACCTGTAATAATAATAAGGTAGGTAAGGTACCTAAATAAAAATTAAGTAAAGATTTTCAAGAAAAAAAATTGTTTCTGTTGAAAGCCTTTTATTGGAAGAAAACAGATTTCTTTTTAAATGGAAATTCAAAGTAAAATAAGGACACAAAGCATTCTTTTAGCAGAGCCATTTGGAATATTTGCCAAAGGTACTTGCATCCAAACAATCTTAAGATTCTGTTTTTAAGTTAAATATTACCAATATTTACCAAAATACTATTTAAATTGTTGTTAACAGGTACCTAGAGCTCAATATATTTTACCAATATACCATATATATAACATTAATCCTATTAAATATAATTTCCATTCCAAGTATACGCTTGTAGGATCTTAGGTAGGTACCTACTTGTCTAATAACTTACAAAACAACTTACCTGAAGAATTCATCTTGGTTCAGATTTTCTTTAAATGAAGGACTACGTGATAGAAGTTCTATCACAATGAATAAGACAATGAAATACCTTTGTTTGTATGTATAGTAACTACCTACTTACGATTTATTCTTCCCACATTCAGAACAGGAGCGCTGCGAGCGCTAGAGCCGCCAATTTGCAGACCACACAAGGCAGATTATTGACTGGATCAAAGGTATTGAGTAGGTGTTCTAGTATGAAGTTCAGCCCACTGAAGCTTAGCTCTCTTAATAATAAAATATGGCACAATTTGTTCGTTGTAACAACAAAAAGAAATTACATTTTCGTAAATTTCATGTAAGTACTTATTTCTTTCTACAACTATCGATTAGGGTAATAGTATAGTACTTTGTGTATCGATTCATATATTTTTTTTACAATTCTCCCATTTGGGAAGGCGAAGAGCGTGAGCCCATGCAGCCTAGTCTTCAGAGTGTATTTTCTTGTCTTCTTATACCTAATCTAACCTACGCTAACCTAAAAGTCATTGGAATGCGCCGGTGATTCACATTCTAATGCTCAACAGACTTTTACGCGGAGATAACAATCCGAATCGTACGGTAGCGCCTTCCTTTGCTTCTTACTCCCGCCATATTGTTCCTCGTCAGCAGATCATTATGTTAAATCCACCACATTAAATACAACAAACACTGCAAGGAACTAATTTAGAAGAGCGAGGAACAAAGTCCGTCAGATTTTTCATGCCCCCCGCGCAAAACCCCAACCCAACCCAACCTAACCTAGAACTCATTAGATCGCGAGTGGCCGCAATCTAAATGCTCTCTGATGATTTACGCGGGAGTGTCGAGTCGAACCATATAGGATTTCTGTACTTTATTTCTTACTTTCACCACATTGTCTTTCACTACCGGCACATTATTATGCTAATCCCACTACACTAACACAATAATAACCGCGAAAAACTAAATTAGAAAGCCAGAAATTCAGTCCATACGTGTGATTCGTTACGGTTCCCGCGCAAAACTCCTCGATTCATTTGTTTGTATCGATTATTTTTCTTTTTTTTTTATTCTCCCATGTAAGGGAAGGCAAATAGCTTGAGCCCATGCAGCCTAGTCTTCAATTATTTTTTTTTAATTGTTTTTGGCAAACGTATATGAATAAAAATTTGAGATATCTGGTCGGCAATTTTCACCCCGTACCAATATTGTACAGCCAGTATTTGGAAGCCAATGAAAGCACGGCCAATATTTCAAGTACATGCCCATTACATCAAAAAACAAACAAACAAATCAAAAATTTCAATCCTGTCTATTAACCGTAGACAGGATTGAAATTTTTGATTTGTTGTTTAACATATTTTGAAATGAACTTAAGCTATTCTTAACCTATGCTAACCTAAAAAAGTAAAAGGTTTTAAAAAAAATAAAAAAATGAATGCGCCGGTGATTCACATTCCAATGCTCAACAGACTTTTGCGCGGGAATATCAATCCGAATCATACGGTAGAGTCTGTGCGAAAAGAGAACAGGCACGGCTTGAAAACTTTGACAGCTGTGTTGGCCTGGAATCATTTTGGAATAATCTGGCAAAAGCCTAATCTAGGATTGGGTCCGATTTTCCTTCTGGGCTGCGAAGGTATCCTGTTTGTTCCCCTAGATTAGGTACCCGACGACCCCGTGAAACACGTTACGGGAAAAAGCTAGAGAGTGAGTGGAACAATTACGGGTAAACATTTTGTATTAATTATTTAAGACCCATAACCAGCACAATATGGTCTGGTATGAATGGTATTATGATAAGGCCTACCTATCCATTCATTCAACTATTCATTATTTATTTATTTTACTTTATACAGGGAAT
Source organism: Scrobipalpa atriplicella (assembly GCA_029255725.1). Classification (NCBI taxonomy): domain Eukaryota; kingdom Metazoa; phylum Arthropoda; class Insecta; order Lepidoptera; family Gelechiidae; genus Scrobipalpa; species Scrobipalpa atriplicella. The sequence continues at coordinate 6,520 of JARACY010006173.1, forward strand.
AATTCCGGTATTCCATTGACTAACAATAACTAAACAAATAACAATAAAATAGGACTGCAATTTTTATCGACCGTAATATAAAAGGTGGTATATCGGAAACTTAACTCATTCTTGGTGGTTTCGAAAGAGGATCAACTAACTGCATAGAACAAGATGGTGTTATTTATGTAAGTATGTTTATGTTTATTCAAAATGTTCTCAAGTAAAGTAGGTCTCACCCACTGATTAGAGAAAGTCGCTGCCCCCACTGATTAGAGAAAGTCGCTTGTGGTCTCACCCCATCTCTTCCCGTAGGTTTCGTAAAAGTCGACTAAGTGATATATCTGGAGCATTCCTGGCAGCTTTTCCTAAGTTCCCTTTGAATAACAACGTAAAATGCTGTGAAATGAACTAATTCGCCCCATTAGGAATTAAGTTGTCTTCCAGAAGTATAGGTACTATACACAAAACGGTTTAAACTTTTTTGGCGGTAAGGCTTTTCATAAAACTCTGCCACCAATTTTTATGGGGTGGTCGAAGAGAACCTTTTTGAGGAGCAGAGTCTGGTGACAACGAGTAACCTTGGAGTAACCCTATACTGGCTATACTTTATGTTCTCAGGGGGTTGTTCATCTTTATTCTCCGAGTTCTGCACGAGCAGCTGTCCTACCTGCCGGACCCTCCTCCCCTGGATGCTACCACCACCCCGCTCTACGACCGGCATTACGTACCACCAGCCACCATCCCCGACAGAAATGGATAGTGTTTCACAATAATGGACTTATTGTGTGTTTATGGATGTGACAAACCCGAAGATTATAAAAATTATTGTCATAGGTGGTCATTATTGTCAAAGTATTGTCGTAGGTAGGTACCATCAAGAATGTTTTTTTTTGTAATATGCCAAAGTTATTAAAAATATACGAGGTAAATATTATAGGTAGGTACGTCGTTTGCATTATTCACATTATTTGACACCCAAGACGGAAGGAAGTCGCCACATGATGGATGAGGTATCAGTTCCTCATTATTTTGATTATCTCATGGTTTGTTGATGTAAATCTTTATTGTTGTTTAGATTATCAACTATTGTACTATTCTTGAATGGTCATTCATAATAAACATGTAATAAAATACCTAACTGTAAAACAATATAGCCTTGGAGGATCGCCTTCAGACTTATGTGATTTGTGGTTCAGAGTGTACGGGGTTGAGTCGTGCGACAAATTAAATAGGTACCTACCTACATCAGTTATTTCAATAAAATGGCTTTACGAATGTAAGTACCTTTATTATTAGTTAAACAAGGCTGTGACCCTCGCTCCGGATCATACCTGGTTCAGCACATTTCGCTGGCCATTCAACGCGGCAACGCGGCCGGCGTAATGGGGAAGTTTGAGCCAGGCATGATCCGTGGCGGGCTGTTTGATTAGAATTAGGTAATATTAATTTTTGTACATTGTAAATATAATAAAAAAAAATCGTTAAACAAGGTGTTATTAGAAGTATAACGAGGGACTAAGATTACAGGGAGGTCAACGTAAGTGTACTCATGAAATTGAACCATTTTCCTTGAGCCAAATTGGCGCCGCCGTAGCAAATAGCCAGCTCATATCAAATCTTTGAGTATAATAAAATAATACATTTTTTTCATGTAGAATTCCTGGAGTGGGCGTCTTCGTGTTAATCCTGATCTGGCTGACGAGAAAGTTCGTGTCACTCCCGAGTCCGCCAGAGTCTTTCACGGTCACCATCCATGACAGGCACATGCCTTATACCACCCCAATGCACAGACGGTGGTGATTGTTGATTGATTGACCAGGGGGCCTAATGATGCGCACTTCACAACGATAAAGGACATGGTATTAATCATAGTGAAGCTTGCACCAAGTGTAGACAAATCAAAGTCTACAGTGCGCATCATAGCCCTGCTGAAGATCTGTGTCGTGGTATTGTGCCATGGTCTTGTAATGGTAGAGTCTTGTCATACTTATCATAAATCATAATGCACCAAAATGATTGCAACTACTGATATTATGTCATATCATAATCAATTATAAATAGTATCAATGTGTTTTATGTACCTAGGTATAGTTACGGATAATTATATTATGATGTCCTACGATGTAAGCAAATAGAAAATTCAATAAATTGTTTTACTATACCTAAAATACATATTATTAAAAAACTGTATTTTTGTACTGTAGGTACCTATCGATTTTCGCAGTACTTTTTGTACACCCTGTATTTAACGATCAGGCCAGGCTCTGTTATAGCGCGGCGGCCAGACGCAGCTATTGGAATCATAAATAACAAATACAGACTCTTTTATAAATTTTTTGAGTTGGATTTAAAAAAAAAAATTATAGGCTACTTTTACGTTACTGAAACACCCCCTAAGCTATGGCACGCATTTATTACCTTTCTTATTTCAACCCACTTCGAGAAAGAAATATAATGTGATTCGAAAATATAGTCTTCAAATCACACACATCAGAACCCGCTGACTCCATGATTTTATAATTTAGGACAAACGATTTTATAATTAGTATGAATGGTATGGATAATGGTTGTTATTGTACAAACTCTTTGGAAATTATGGTTAGTAGGTAGGTATAATCTATTAAACCATCACAGTTTGCTACACACCGTGGTCATGGGTTTAATGTTTTTCCTATTCATTTGTTTTCCATCGTTTATTTTCTGTGGGATATTACCTGCCCCAACCACGACTTCTAAAGATTATGTAAGTACATACAGACATATTCAAAAAGAGTTCAAAAAACCCGACTGTAGTATGAAAATATGTGTCAATGCATTAATTGCAATTTATTTTTCTAAACTGAGTTTTATCCTATAATTTAAGTTATCTGGAATCTGGATGCAACTGAGGAGCTGCTTAACAAACTTGAGCGCCTACAAAACCTAGATTCATTTTCGGTCTTCGTAAATTTGATCACGTCTCGGAATTCGCGCTCAACTTAAATGGCTCCCTATCCGACTTCGTCGTGATGTGCACATCCTAACTGTCCTTATCAAAATCCTTAATGACCCATCCTCTCCTGAATATCTCCGCTCCCGATTTTAATTTTCACCCCCTATCCTCGATCCAGGCGCGCTTGCATCACAAAGGTGTTGGAGGTTCCTGGATCGAACACACAATTCTTTTCACTTCTCATGCTCGTAAAGCTACTAAGTAAATTTTTTGAAGGCTTACAATTAGGCGCCAAAAATCCGCCATATTGATTTAAAAAAAATCATCAAACAAATCAATCTAATCGTTAACAGGGTCCTTATAGAATAGAGTGGAGCGAAGTAGAAAAGTGTCGTGAACAGGACATAAAGGGTCCTGTGCTCACAAGCACTGCGAAGTTGATACCTGTGCAGAATGGAAGGAATCGGCAGCGCCCCCTAGACCCCATATTCCACTTCAACATAACTGTACTTGGTCCTATACAATTAGATACGGTAAGACGGGTTCTGGTGATAACATTTCTTTATGAGGTTCAGAATGATTTTTAATATATTATTTACTAAGTTTTTAATTTGTTATTAGTTGAAAATAGACTTTTATTCAATAAAAAATGGCACCAAGAGTCTATTTGTAAAGAAAAGGATAAGGGATGTATGCCACACGCCCTACCTCAAGTTACTTAGCAGTTTGCAATTATTCAAGTTCAAGCCCAACAGCAAAGTTTGCACCCTGACAAAGGTTGGTATTTTCTTGTTTTATTTAAATTAATGCAATACAGGGTGTTAATTTAATTGCGTGCCATAGCTTAGGGGGTGTTTCAGTAACGTCAAAGAAGCCCATAAAAAAAATCCAATTCAAAAAATCAAAAACCAAAAGTCGGTATTTAATGTGATTCCAAGAGCTGCGTCTGGCTCTCGCGCTATAACAGAGCCCACGCGAGTCGTTATCACTATCACTGGTCGATAGCATAGCGACACGCGCGCGGGATTGGTTATAGCGCGGGAGCTAGACGCAGCTCTGAGAATCATTATAAGTACCTAACTACCTACCGACTTTTGTTTTTTTTCGAGTTGATTTTTTTAATTTTTTTAATAGGCTCCTTTTACGTTACTGAAACACCCTCTAAGCTATGGCACGCAATTAAATTAACACCCTGTATTTTGCCTAGCAACCTCTATCCGTTTGCGGGAAGCTGTGACTTACTTTTTGCGTGCCACCTTGTATTGAATACCTAATTTGATTTTTCAGGACACCTATATTTTGGACTTGAACCTTTCGGACATGTGCCGGACGATCTTAGGCGACAATTTCTTTTACGGAGACTACTTCGTACGTTCTCTCTTGATGAGCAGGTCACAGGTTCTAAGTTGCATAGTCATCGGATCCTCCTTTAAAAAGATATGATACAAATGAAACTGTCGATGAAATATATTTTTTTATAATTTTAGCAAAAACTGTTCTTATATCAGATTCTTCAGAACGCCAAAACAATGTTAAAAAAATGCGTTATACCGGGTGTAAAGGACAGCTTCCCGCAAACTGAGCTATCAGGCGTTGCTCAGTCAACGAAACTGAACAACTTTGACGAGGAAATTCTTTCAGCAAATGGAAAAAAAGTGGCTTTTCCATACAAACTGTCTGATCGAGGTGGTCATTTTGTATGGTAAAGCCAATTTTTTTTTCCCATTTTCTGAAGAAAAAATAAACCTGGCGTAAGTTGTTCAGTTTCGTTGACTGAGCAACCCCTATCGGTTTGCGGGAAGCTGTCTCTTACATCCTGTATAATAATTGATAATAATGCTGCGGTCCTCAAGTATGGGCAGTTATTTACTGCTTATTGATCAATTACTAGCATTCATCGTACATTTAATTATGTAAAATTGGTCTGTGGCAGGCTAACTACCTACTATGTTTTTATGTAATCCATGACACCTCACTATTTTAACATTAGATTATCACTATTTTAGAGACTTTTCATTGTAACTTTGTCGAATTATCCTTTCTCTCAAGAGAAATAATTTTTTGAAATATGATTTATTCTAAAAGGTCGTAAGTCACAAAGTTCGTCCGTGTGTAACTTTTCCCTTTGCCAAGAACGTTGTGCCAAGAACAAAAAAAAAAGTGACAACTTGATTGATTGTCAGTTTTTTTTCGTATGCATAGGTTAGGTTATTGTGAGATATAGGCAAAGGATATTGTGACAGAAAACCGAACTCTGTCCAAAAATTTTTTTTTTATAACTCAAAAAATATTGTATTCAAAAATCCAAAAATATATATACCGTGTAACGCAGAGGTTACGCATCACAAAATCTTCGAAACAGTATATTTATTTCAGTACCTACCTAATGAAAAATGAGGTCTTGTGGATTATATCACAGTTTAGTGTTTCTGTTGAGTGAACAATAATATTTCAAATTATGAATCCATTTCAAATGTACTGATTATTTTTATTTATTCAGCGTTATGCACAAAAAAGTTACATGGGCGGACTTAACGCCAAATCCATGGTTGGAAGAGTAAAAGTGGGTGTGGCAGCGACTTCTCAAATTAGTGATTCCAACAGGGATTACTACTTTGTAGCAATGGCGGTAATCAACGTGTAATCGATGCTGACAATAGGCTTTCCCCCCACTCACTCCACTATCTTCAAACCCTCGCTGCTCGTATGCAGTCGTTCGCGAAATCTTGGGTCATCTCCGCGGGCGGGAAATTCATCGGAGATTCTAGCACTCAAATCTTGTGAATGAGTATGCTTTTGGAACCGGGTTCGAAAAATATGCTCAAATATACTTACTTTATTGCACATAAATCAGAAGTTACAAAAAATAAATAATGTTAAAGGAAGTACAATAGACAGTCAGTATAAAAAGTATGTATTTAATGATTCCAACTATTTTGTACCTATGGCGGTAATTAAGGTGTAGTCGATCCTGACTACAGGTTTTCCCCCCACTGGCTCCACTATCTTCAAGTCCCTCGCTGCTTGCATGCAGTCGTCTACGAAATCTTGGGCCATCTCCGCGGGTATATTCATTGGTGATACTAACACTAACATCAAATCTGAAAAAATAAACAAATTAACTACCTAGATTCAAACGAAAAAAACGTACCTAACTGTATTTAACGTTTGTCTTGAATATTACCTATCATTTTCAAAAATGAGCAATGTCAGGTTATCTAGCCATTTAATTTATGTTATGGTTATTATGAGCCATTTAGGCTACAAGACAAGAAACAAGTAGGGAAATTTTAAATAAGAACAGTCTTCAAATTTTTCTAAACCGATAGCAGCAACTTACAGAACATTTTAAAATAATTCTCAACGTACACAAAAATTCTTACTCCTAAAAAAACCACTCTAGCTTGATCATCAATTAGATAAAAGTTACTTGAAAGTTTTTACGTTTATTTACCATACCTAACTACTCCGTTCTAACTAAAAAGACAGAAAGAAGGAGGCCTATATCTGTCTCCAAACCAACAAGTCCATCTGCTGCAAAATCTCACAAAAATCTCATGCAGTCGTAGGCAATATGTCTTAAGTTGGTATCTTCAATTAAATCATAAATATTGCCTCCGACTGCATGAGATTTTTGTGAGATTTTGCAGCAGATGGACTTGTTGGTTTGGAGACAGATATAGGCCTCCTTCTTTCTGTCTTTTTTGAAGTAATATTACCTAAGGCAGTTGGTTTTTTTATTATTTTTATTATAGTTTCTACTCTGCTTTGCATTCGGAATATAGTGCCACGTAGTACAGTACAGTGCTATCTTACATTTCCCACATTTAATTTTCTCTTAATGGAATATCTAGTTTAGTACCTATCCTATATCCTACATTACCTATACTTTTCTCTCTTTAGTTCTAAGTGAACTTACTTCTCAAATACTCTTCTTCGTAGAAGCAGCTCTTGCTTTCGTTATTGACCTGAATATTCTTGAATTCTGTGTTTTCCATGATCTTATAAACCTCTTTATCAGGTTCCTGGAAATAAAAATTGTTAGAAACTTTATCTAGTAAATAAATATAGAAAATAAAAATAAACAAGAAAACAGAAATAAACAATTGTAACAAACAGAACTGTATATTTGGTTTTATATTCTTGTTTATTTGATGACGTTTATTTGTTTGTTGTCCTATATTATAATTTATTTATTTTTCAATGGTTTTAACCTTCATTGTTTAAGATTGTAACCCCATAATATTAATTTAATTAAATTGGCTAACGGTCGAACTTTACCGACCTCTACCAGAATGTATTATATTTATCCTGCAGCTACAAGAAAAATAAGGTAAGATTGAGTTCTCATGTTTGGGGTCATAACTTCAATAGATTTTAAAATTGTAAAAAATATACATGCCTGCATAGAGTAGGGTTTATACCGGGTGTAAGGGACAGCGTCCCGCAAACTGATAGGGGTTGCTCAGTCAACGATACTGAACAACTACCACCAGGATTTATTTTCAGGAAATGAAATAAAATTTTGATTTTCCATACAAATTGTCTGATCAATGTGGTCATTTTGTATGAAAAAGCAAATTTTTATTTTCATTTCCTGAAAAAAAATCCTGGTGGTAGTTGTTCAGTATCGTTGACTGAGCAACCCCTATAAGTTTGCGGGACGCTGTCCCTTACACCCCGTATACATAGTCACGCCTTTAGCAGTGAGGTAGGTAAAGCGTCAACGTAACCTCATACTAGAGCGTTTTTGCTTCGTCCGTCTGACAAGTTTTGAGGGTCATTTAAAAACATTAAGAACTGTGTATTGCTATTACAATACAAAGTGTTTTACTCGCTACTATAGTGACCGGTTGTCAGTCTTTTGCCCGGGAAGAGAAGCAGCTCGAACTTTTTATGCTTTTCTATCGCTTCCAGTTCAACATGAAAGTGAGAAAAACAGGTAAGTACCTCCATATCCTGGTACGGAGAAATGTACCTCTCAGCATCTTTGAGCCAATGCTGCCATTTGGGCTGTTTCACCAGGATCCGGTAGAAATCGTACACCCGGGTGTATCCAACAAATAACAGTAAACAACTGCCACCTTCTGCTAACAGGGTGTAGATGTTCGAGAATGTTTTCCTGTAAAATAGAAAGATTGTAGGTAACTTCAAGATCAACAAGTAATGCGAAGGGAAGGCGACCAGAGAGCGGTACCATTAACGCAAAACCAGCGCCACAGCTCCGGCTGTGGCATTATGCTGAGTTGGAACCGTTTCGGTATAGTTGTAAGGTTGTCTTTATTTACTTACTATTTTACTACCTTTTTTACTGCAATTATGCCGAATAAACGATTTTTCTTTCTTTTCTTTATTTCTTAAGCAATTAAACTTTTAGGGGTTAAAACAGTGGCTTAGACACTTCGTAAGTATGACCCGCAATAAGACTAGTTGGATTGGATTTACGAATCCAAATCCGCCGTTTTCAATGAATATGATTAAACTTTTTAAAGCTCTCACGGTTATCAACATTAAATTGATTAAAAACGGGAAGTTTACATCATCTTTACTACATAGACATATCGGACACTCACCCAAAATGGAAAACCACGGTAAATTTCCCGTTTTTAATCAATTTAATATGATTAAACTGTTAAGTAAACCAAAAGTTTTTTGAACTAAAGCTCTAAAAGCTATTAACATAGAAAAAAATATGAGAAATTAAATCTTACTTCTGTTCCTGAACCCAATGAATAGCATAAGAAGAAAATATGTGGTCGAAGCTGGCCACGAGTTCCTGCGGGATATCACCGGCCATGTCGAGTTCGATAAACTTGGTGCGTTGATCACCATAGTGGGCACTGGCGTGGGCCACCATCGCTGGTCCACTGTCGGCACCCACGAGTTGACTGAAGCTAGGTGGAAGGCAGGCCCGCAGCACCTCCGTAGTCAAGCTCCCGTCCCCACATCCCAAGTCTAGCACGCGACATTTCTCTACCCACTTGGGTGCGAACTTCTGCAAACACTCCAATGCATCCTTCCTAGGAACCGCATTGCTTTTTCCGTACAGCTCTGGCTTGTACATTATTTTTTTTTATTATTTTCCGGTAAATACAAGTTGTTAGCTCGACGTGCTACGACTAAGAAATACTATTTAAAATAAGAGCAACAGGTGTATTTAAGTGCACAAGCTGAGCATTTGATCTCACATATATTTCGTCCCCCGCGGCTTTTAGTGCCTACTACCTAACTAATAAAGATACGAATAAAAAAAATACCTACAGGATGTTATTGTAATTGCCTGCCATACATATACATAGCTTAGGGGTGTTCTAGTAACGATAAAATGATGATAACTTAAAAATATACAGGGTGTTAATTTAATTGCGTGCCATAGCTTATTACGGGATGTTTCAGTAACGGAAAAGGAGCCCATAAAAAAAACAAAAAAAAAAAACAACCACCTGTATTGCTAAGTACTATCTAATTTTATTGCGATCTAGAATAATATTTTTCCAGATAACTTAGCTAGATAGAAGTACTAGGTATTATCCATACTACTTTGATAAACTAATGACGATTTTTTATTATAGTTAAATTATAGGTAGGTATTTATAATTTGCGGGGGGCAAGGGTAACAACTCATAAAATACAATATAGAAAGTAGAGATAAGGGCGTCTATTCTATTCTATAGACTTAAACTGGAAAACGTGCTAGTCAGAAGCAACTAAATATAACAAATTGCTAAGAGAATTTTTCCGGGGTTTTGGACATAGCTGAATAAAAAAAAAAAACCTTTTAGCACTTTGACATTTTACCGTTTGTGTCTGAAATCCAAAATAACCGCCTGCATTTGATGAAATTGTGCTTCTTGGGTAGATAACGAAGATGAGGATATAAAAAATATTTCACGAAAATCCAGCCAGTCATTTTTAATCTACAGCATATTGCAAAGACAACTCGAAACGCTATATCTGAAAAATGATTTTAAAAATATTGTTTGACCGGTTAATGTTAATGTTTTTGAATATAAAAAGAAAATATTGGCGGCCATCCTGGATTTTAAGCACAAGCGATAAAATGTCATAGAGCTAAGATTATTTATATATTTTTTTTATTTTAGTTTATTCTGGACCACAGACGGTCATTACAAAAAAAATTCTTAAGCTAGCTTAAAGTTAGTTACAAGTCACAGAGACCCTTTTTGACGTTTGGGACCAAAGGGTATTTTGACCACTGTTTGTTAAGACCATAGACCTTGAGTGCCAAATAGAATATAGCAACTTGCAGAGGGATATTTCTATTTTATTCTTAGTTAACTGCCTCCGTGGTCTAGTGGTCAGAGCCAGGGCCCTCGATCCGGGGGTTCTGGGTTAGATTTCCATGAGGGAAACGGAAAGTTGATATTTGTTATTTACATTAATTACCTTTTGGGGGGAACATAATTCGGGGTTCTATATTTGCTTTAAATAACCCCAAGTTGGTACGGAAGCCTCGGGGAGCGAGTCTTTCTCGCACTTGACCGTTTTTTTTATTTTTATGAAAGAGGGAAGCAGACGAGCAGGCGGGTCACCCCACTGGCTCCACTATCTTCAAGTCCCTCCTCGTCTCCATGTTTATTAGAGATTATAACAACAAATCTTGTGAATGAGCATGTTTTTGGAACCGGGTTAAAAATGACATCCTTGTATAAAATAATGATCAAATAAAACTTTAATACACTAAAACACAGAAATTACAAAATAAAGTCAGAATACAATAAGAGTACAATCAGAATATTTTAGTTCAGTACAATGAGTATAATAAATAATAAGTATCTATCAAGTATTCCAACTACTTTGTTCCAATAGCGGTAATCAAGGTGTAGTCGATCCTGACTACAGGTTTCCCCCCCACTACTGGCTCCACTAACTTCAAGTCCCTTGCCATAGTAGAAAGAGGGGGAAGTAGGCTATCTCCGGCCGAATCCGCGATATAATTGCCTACTGTCTCAGGGTTGTCACTTTAAGCTAAATTTTAATTCAATGTCTATAAATTGGCAAAGGTCGGGAAGTTGTGTTTTTTTTACTTGTATTATCTGGGTACAGGGTTTGAAAGATCGGTTTTACCTAAACGATGATGAAACCTTTTACGATCAAAGAAAGAGCGACGGGCCAACTGACGGACGGCGCGGGGCGGTGATGAGCACGAGTAAACAGTAGGTTACTGGTTACTGATAGATGGTACTGTCAACCAATTCATTAGTTTAAAGCCCGGCACTTGCCAAATATAAAAACTCATCTCTGAATAACTGATTCAATGATCATTAGTCAATAAAGTTCAACAAAATGGTTTTCCTAACAAATACTCATTTTTTGTAAAGATACAGAGCAGTATTATTTATGAAAAAAGGGATTGCATTAATTTCGCGGTGCCAAAAAGCCGTGACGCTCGCGAACCTCGTACGGAGTTAGCCCCGACTGGCGCACGGAGAAACCCCGCGAGATTTTGTGTTAGTGTGCGTGCGGCGGCGCATAGATACTATGGCGCGCACATACAAGCCGCGCACGGTGCGTTTGTATGAAGATAACTTACTTCCCCCTCTTTCTACTATGCCCTTGCTGCTTGCATGCAGTCGTTTGCAAAGTCCTGTTCCATCTCCGCGGGGATTTTCATTGGGGATACTAGCACTAACATCAAATCTGAAAAAATAAATAAAATATACCGGGTGTAACGGACAGCGTTCCAGAAACTGATAGGGGTTGCTTATGCTCAGTCGACGAAACTTTCACCAGGAAATTCATAAAAAATATTTTACCATAGAAATACAAAACCCTATAAATGGGATCCGGCCGTTTTCATACAAACTGAGGCAATTTGTGTGACATCCATAATGATATCAGCTAAAAAATATATGACTGTCACAGATTTGGCCAAAATTGCCGGACGTCATTTAGGCCCGTATTTATAATCAGCTCTCAAGAGTGACAGCGAGTTTGAGTTCGTATCAAAAATGTCATTCCA
>JARACY010006174.1:0-18407 GCA_029255725.1 Scrobipalpa atriplicella
CTGAACCTTTATTACCACTCAATAGATGTAATGCAGCATAATATATTTCTCATTTATCACTGGCAATATATTAACTTTCTTATCTCTAATATAACGCTAAAAAGATGCATATTTATTCAAAAATGGGCGTTTATGTCACCTTTCTGCTGCATAATGGATTTCTTGACATCAAATTGTAGCAAAACATTATTTTATGGCTGATTCGATTAATTGCGTTTTCAGTGAGAAATGATTTTTTAACTGATGAGGGCGCTGGCATGCACCGGGGATACCCTTAATATGTCTTGTTCCATACAATTATTGAATTTGCCGGACTATATCAAAGGTTTATTTAATTTGAACCTGAGGAACCCTAAACACCGTAATGGCGGCGAGATGTTGTATATCTTCTGGTTAGCAGCTCCCTTATCTCTAATTAGTTGTATATAGATGTCTTTGCAAATACCTAGTTAATAAAAATATTTAAATTTTATTAAATATTATTAATTCGAGGGGGGCATTAAAAATACAGTAATAATATGGTACCCATTTATCAGTAAAATTGCAAGCGCATATGAATTTCACCTAAAACTTAAAATATACGGTCAATTTTTACCGATGGATTTCAAGATGGAGGAATAACATCATTTTGAAATAAATTATAAAGATACTTACCAATATTATAGGTTTTAATTTAATAAAATCCTGTCAGAGTTCCAAATTCACACACAAGTCCGCACAAAAACAAAAAAAGTGTTATTATAGAATCCCAATCAACAATTTGTAATCAAATTATTGTAAATCAGCGTTAGCTGCTGCGACCCTTCTGTTTCCTAATTGTGACACAATTGAATTTTTGTCACTGATTTAACACCAACTAGCTCAGAAGGACACAGATATACAAATGATTTGTTTCTCGGTAGTCCTAAGCGGTGCTTTAATATCTATACTTATAAAATCGTTTGTCCTTACTGACTGATTCATCAACGCAGAGCCTAAACTACTAAAGCTAGAATCGTGAAATATGGAGAGCAGGTTCCTTTTATAACGAAACCTACCACTAAGAAAGGATTTTTGGATTTTCCCCCCTTACAGGGGTAAAAAGGGGGTGTGAAGTTTGTATGAAAGTCCGTCATTTTTGAAGGTAGGATCTTCTAATTTTGTATTTAGGGTAATGATTAAAAAATAATTTATACGTGTTTCAGCATTTTTGTATTTTTCACCCCTAAGAGGGTTAAATAGGGGATGGAAGTTTGTATGGAAATTCTGTCAATTTTGATGGCAGGATCTTCCAATTTCGTTTTTGGGCTAAGGATTAAAAAATAATGAACACGTGTTTCAGCGTTTTTGTATTTTCCACCCCTAAGGGGGTTAAATAGGGGATGGAAGTTTGTATTGAAATTCCGTCAATTTTAAAGGTAGGAACAGCGCGGGAACTCAATCCCACGGGAAAACTCTTAGCTGCGGGTGAAACCGCGGGGCGGAAAGCTAGTATCTAATATATCTCCTAATAGCGATTAAAGTGGGGCCAAATTCGCATGATATAAGCTTGTTTACAATAGATATGCGACTGTTTCTACAGCTGATATACAGCTAATAATAGCTGTATATCGAAAATTTTGCTAGTTGGGTATGCCCTTAAGAACCTCATATGGTAGCATTCGTGTTGAAATAAAGTCTAGAGGGAGGGTCGATATATGGAAGCGGGGTACTAAATCAAGCGTTGCAATAACTTGGCCGCTTTTTCATACATTCAGAGGAGACTAAAGCAATAAGTAAGTTAGTGGCGTAGAGGCATATTCAATATGGTATGAGCGACAGTACACAGACCGCGAACATACATACATAAAATCACGCCTTTATCCCTAATGGGTTACCTAGGCAGAGCGAAAACGATTGAAAGATCGTTCCGCTACGTCTGACAAGTATTGAGGGTAATTACAGACGATAATGTATAAGACTTAGGCCAAAAACGAAATTGGAAGATCCTGCCATCAAAATTGACAGAATTTCCATACAAACTTCCATCCCCTATTTAACCCTCTTAGGGGTGAAAAATACAAAAATGCTGAAACACGTATAAATTATTTTTTAATCATTACCCTAAATACAAAATTAGAAGATCCTACCTTCAAAAATGACGGACTTTCATACAAACTTCACACCCCCTTTTTACCCCTGTAAGGGGGGAAAATCCAAAAATCCTTTCTTAGTGGTAGGTTTCGTTATAAAAGGAACCTGCTCTCCATATTTCACGATTCTAGCTTAGTAGTTTAGGCTCTGCGTTGATGAATCAGTCAGTAAGGACAAACGATTTTATAAGTATAGATATTAAAGCACCGCTTAGGACTACCGAGAAACAAATCATTTGTATATCTGTGTCCTTCTGAGCTAGTTGGTGTTAAATCAGTGACAAAAATTCAATTGTGTCACAATTAGGAAACAGAAGGGTCGCAGCAGCTAACGCTGATTTACAATAATTTGATTACAAATTGTTGATTGGGATTCTATAATAACACTTTTTTTGTTTTTGTGCGGACTTGTGTGTGAATTTGGAACTCTGACAGGATTTTATTAAATTAAAACCTATAATATTGGTAAGTATCTTTATAATTTATTTCAAAATGATGTTATTCCTCCATCTTGAAATCCATCGGTAAAAATTGACCGTATATTTTAAGTTTTAGGTGAAATTCATATGCGCTTGCAATTTTACTGATAAATGGGTACCATATTATTACTGTATTTTTAATGCCCCCCTCGAATTAATAATATTTAATAAAATTTAAATATTTTTATTAACTAGGTATTTGCAAAGACATCTATATACAACTAATTAGAGATAAGGGAGCTGCTAACCAGAAGATATACAACATCTCGCCGCCATTACGGTGTTTAGGGTTCCTCAGGTTCAAATTAAATAAACCTTTGATATAGTCCGGCAAATTCAATAATTGTATGGAACAAGACATATTAAGGGTATCCCCGGTGCATGCCAGCGCCCTCATCAGTTAAAAAATCATTTCTCACTGAAAACGCAATTAATCGAATCAGCCATAAAATAATGTTTTGCTACAATTTGATGTCAAGAAATCCATTATGCAGCAGAAAGGTGACATAAACGCCCATTTTTGAATAAATATGCATCTTTTTAGCGTTATATTAGAGATAAGAAAGTTAATATATTGCCAGTGATAAATGAGAAATATATTATGCTGCATTACATCTATTGAGTGGTAATAAAGGTTCAGTTATCATTAATATAACGCAAGCGATAGTGGATATTCATATAGAGCATATCTGTGATAAAACAGCTACTGTGACATATATTATATCACTAGTTAGCTGCAAAGGTTCTAATATAACGCTGGCTGTATATCAATGATAGCAGAGCCACATAAGTTCATATTTGCGTTATAGTAGTATCATGAAAATACTAATATACAACATAACTGCTCTAATTGAGGTTTTGAGTATACTATTTTACAACAGTGTTATATGTAATGTAAAAGGCAGCTATGTAAACGTTTATATCGTAGGTTATAATCCCAATTAGGCTGTATATTGTTATACAGCTATCTGGTGTCTCATATCACATATATATCACTAGCAGCCATAAGCGTTACTTATTTACAACTTTAATATCTCTATTTAGCGATAAGATCTTGCGATTTTGCACAATTTTGCTAGTTGGGTAGGCTTAGGCTTCATCACCTTTATCAAGAAATAATTATGATTCCGTGCTTCGAAGGGCACTCAAGCCGTCCCTCTTAAGTGGTCGCATAAACTCCTATCAGGCGGTTTAAAAACTCAAATGACACCAAGGTTCATTAGGTTGATTGTTCGTTAATTCACTCAATACTCAAGAAATCAAGAAATTTTTACGCACATCATATACCTTATAGTATCAGCCAACCTCTTCTTCATCTTGGTTCAGAAATTTTCTGTACTAGGGCACTATAATACGATATCGGGTGAAGGCTCCCAGGTTCAGTAATTTTATTACGGCGGCCATCTTGGATTCTCAGGTAAGAGTTACTCGTAATTATAGTGGAAGTTACTTTGGTATCGAAGTGTACCGTAGTTTTATTCTTAGAATAGGTATAGCATCCCCGGGAATATTATTAAAGCGATTTCTGGCATTTTTCTTGAATTGTTTAGATTATTTCTTTTTATTTTCCAATGAACAAAGCAATGGCTCTAGTTTAAGAAAAA
This sequence comes from Scrobipalpa atriplicella, assembly GCA_029255725.1. NCBI lineage: Eukaryota > Metazoa > Arthropoda > Insecta > Lepidoptera > Gelechiidae > Scrobipalpa > Scrobipalpa atriplicella. The sequence goes on from JARACY010006174.1 coordinate 4,195, forward strand.
AAAAAGGTGATTTCGAGATATTTCAACATCGTACGTAACGTCATTGAAATAGCGTGACACAAATGTGCAATTTAAAAAATAATAATGTTGCAGAGCATTAAACAAACAAATCTCTTCACAAACTTGGTGAGTGTTTCATCTCCATACACACGCAAACTGTCGAGGGTAGACCGGGGCTGAGTGATTGATTGATGGTTCTAGTTTAAGAACACTCCGTTTTGCAAATTTTTGTTTAATGGACGACGAGCAGCGAAGGGTTGTGGAAAGAATGACAAGTTGTGGTTCATTGCTGCCGTTCAATGTGTTTATTATTTTATTACTTGCTTACGTTTGTTTCGCGATGTACACAATTCAATATTTTAGATCAGGTCTAAGCACGTTTTATTTTCAGACATTTAGATAAAACTTTGACCAAATGCTTCAGCTAAATTACAGTGATCAACAAGTCAGCACCAGTTTTTTTAATTATATTTGGCAAGTACTAGAAACGCAAAAAACGACGCAGGTAGCAATTGAAAAAATCTTAAATAGTATCGTAATCCTTACGCCGATGAAAATAGTACCTATAATGAATCAATGTATACAAAACTCGTAGTGTTAGAAGTAGTCCCATCGCTTTCTAAAACAAGAGCCTCGTAAAAAGCGTGAAAAGTTGGTTCATAGTGAATTTCGCCGGCAAAAACTGACGGCCGGGCAACAAATAGAGTTTATAACACAATTAAGTAAGTTTGACAAGGTTCCATGATGTGTTCCAGATTACCAGCAGTGCTGGACAAAGATAATGGAAGAGGTCAGTGGCTGGTGTTTGTAAAGGTTATAATTATAGCCAAACTGGGTTAATCAGTGTTTGTACTTCTGAAAATGTACTACAGGTGTATTTCCAATCGAGAAATATGAAAAACTCTATCCGGATTCTGGTTCTTGACATAAAGTAGGCCTTTAAACATAGAGTTTATATTTCACCAGGCAATGACACGAAAACTTAACCATTGTAGAAAATACTCAGACTTCTAAAGTATCAATAAATATTTACCTGAAATAACCTTTGTAATCTTAAAATTGAACTATTTATCACCAACTTTAACAACAAGTCAGTAATAAAATACTCAAACTTAATTTTCAGGCTTAAGGATCTGTATTAATTCTTGCCCGACCTCCCCTTTTCGCGGCGACATCGCAGGTAAGGAGGGAGGGGTGGGGGGGCTGAAACTCGTTCATAATTCATGGGCATTAGTCCTCATGAGGTAACATGATACGTTCAAATAAATAACACCTATCTAGGAAGGCAGAATCCAAGATGGCGGCCGTAATAAAGTTATAGGAAGGATCGAGTTATGTTGCCGGAGATAACGGCGTCTTCAGCTAAAGGAAATTACCGAGATAATGGCTATTGAGCTTGTAATTTTAACAAATTATAGATAAAACGTGGCGCTATTAATTTGTGCTAGTTATGGAAGCAACAGTATAGGTTGGGGCAGCAACACACCTGCGTATCGTTCGGTTCAATTTGCCTACAACAACACACACCTGCGTATCGTTCGGTTCAATTTGCCTACAACAACACACCTGCGTATCGTTCGGTTCAATTTGCCTACAACAACACACCTGCGTATCGTTCGGTTCAATTTGCCTACAACAACACACCTGCGTATCGTTCGGTTCAATTTGCCTACAACAACACACACCTGCGTATCGTTCGGTTCAATTTGCCTACAACAACACACACCTGCGTATCGTTCGGTTCAATTTGCCTACAAAAACACTCACCTGCGTATCGTTCGGTTCAATTTGCCTAAAACAACACATCTGCGTATCGTTCGATTCAATTTGCCTACAACAACACACACCTGCGTATCGTTCGGTTCAATTTGCCTACAACAACACACCTGCGTATCGTTCGGTTCAATTTGCCTACAACAACACACACCTGCGTATCGTTCGGTTCAATTTGCCTACAACAACACACCTGCGTATCGTTCGGTTCAATTTGCCTACAACAACACACACCTGCGTATCGTTCGGTTCAATTTGCCTACAACAACACACACCTGCGTATCGTTCGGTTCAATTTGCCTACAACAACACACCTGCGTATCGTTCGGTTCAATTTGCCTACAACAACACTCACCTGCGTATCGTTCGGTTCAATTTGCCTACAAAAACACTCACCTGCGTATCGTTCGGTTCAATTTGCCTAAAACAACACATCTGCGTATCGTTCGATTCAATTTGCCTACAACAACACACACCTGCGTATCGTTCGGTTCAATTTGCCTACAACAACACACCTGCGTATCGTTCGGTTCAATTTGCCTACAACAACACACACCTGCGTATCGTTCGGTTCAATTTGCCTACAACAACACACCTGCGTATCGTTCGGTTCAATTTGCCTACAACAACACACACCTGCGTATCGTTCGGTTCAATTTGCCTACAACAACACACCTGCGTATCGTTCGGTTCAATTTGCCTACAACAACACACACCTGCGTATCGTTCGGTTCAATTTGCCTACAACAACACACCTGCGTATCGTTCGGTTCAATTTGCCTACAACAACACACACCTGCGTATCGTTCGGTTCAATTTGCCTACAACAACACACCTGCGTATCGTTCGGTTCAATTTGCCTACGACAACACACCTGTGGAAGATGCAGCGGAACGCGGTCGAGGCAATCCTTCAGCGAGTGCACATTATGTACACGCGGGACTACCCAAGACCTCCAGATCGAAAGCCCATGGCTCATACTACTAGACCACGGAGAGGAAGTTATCAGAGCCCGTTCAACAGAGTCAGCCGGCTGCTTCTAATGAGAATCGAACCCGGGGCCTATTTCCATAATCTGCCGACTCACTATTAGATTACACGCGCCTAAATACAAAGGATGTGGGTGTAATGAACTCCTCCATGTACCTATAACGAATGTGTTGCTGGCATTTGTGTAGGCACTTAATACGGATCTTCAAAATGTGAAGCTTTTTTTACGTTATGTTGGCTGAAGCGCTGAGACGGTATTCCAAAGACTCAGGTTCGCGTACTGTGCGCTGTTGAAATTTTTAATTTGTTGTTTTTGGAAATTATGTGAAGCAAAATGCTTATCTACTTAGGTGTCGAGGTCACTCTGTCAATGAGTTAGAAGAAGAAATCTATTAAACTATACTGAGCATGAACAACTTTCGCAAGGAAATTCTTTCAAAAATAAAAAATCGTATGCGTGGGCGCTTTTCCACTAGACGGCACGTCAACGGTAACGGCGACGGCACGGTACCGTCGACGATATCGTAGATGAGATAATGTATGAAAAACAATGAAATTATATGACACGCTTTTCCACTTGCCGGCACGGCACCGTCACGGCATGTCATCGATTCCCATAGATATTGTCACGTGATCGTCCCGTGCCGTCACCGTTGCCGTTGACGTGCCGTCTAGTGGAAAAGCGCCCTATCTGATTGAGGTGTTCTTTCTGTATGGGGTAGTATTTTTTTTATTCCTGAAAGAATTATCTGATGAAGATGTTCAGTTTCATTGACTGTGAAAAGAGCAATCCCTTTCAGTTTGTGGGAAGCTGTCCTTACAACCCTTATATTTTTAGAAATGTTTTTACAATTAAAAAAAAGTAACAATTCATGTGCACAGCCCGATGACTCATGTTTAACATTAACTCCTGTCAAACGCAAACAGCAGAATTCCGAACAATGCTGTGAAGTGTGAACATTAAAACGTGAAAAATATGTTACGAAAATTGACGTATCAATCCGCAGCTTCTAATTTTTGAGTTCGGGAGCTGGTGACAACTTCTTGAATTATAATATTGTAAGCTAATTAATGACGTCGTCGCATTATTATTAGGCCTGTCAACATGTTGACGACATTTCATGATGATCATGACTACTCTGTCAAGTGTGCTACGACTAAGAAAAAAACGCTTAATGCATAATCTGTGTTGTAATGTGATGAAACAAAACACCCTGGTCTTCGTTAAGCATGATAGTTGCTCATCACTTGGCCAAATTATTTGTTAAAGATCCGAAACAAATAATTTCAGCAAATTATTATCATAATGTCGTCGAAATAAAATTATTTTGCTTTAAAATACGATTCAATTTGTTCAAATAAAATAAAAATATTTGATATCTATACCCCAGAACATATTAATCTTTTATAAAAATTTTATTTGAAAGCGGTGTTACTGAGATAACTTTCATGAAATGAATATTAATATTTTTCAAAATGGAGAGAAATAATATTTTCATTTGCAATAATAATTCTTGATAACTTCCACCTAAGAAGGTAAGTATATTATAAATTTATTTCTCTTCAATACTTTTTTTTTTATTAATAGTACAGAAGTCAGCAGCTGAAAATTCAACTCCACCGTAGTTCTAAGACCGTTGTTTGTCGTCCACTACACAAAAGCAACACCGTATTAATTGCTGGCTCTTAATCTAAATAAAAGTCACGTCTTTGCCGCCGCGAACCGAGTTTTAAAATAGAACATGTTTAGCTTTTGCAGTGTTCTTCTTTTGTTTTGTATATGACTTTTAATCATTGGTCAGGAATGAGAGGAAAATGGAAGGAAATAATTTCTGATTAACTTGACGCTTGTATTTGTTTGCTATGTTTCAATTTTGGTTATAATGTCAAATGTTTTTTTAATTAATGTATAGTTTTTTTTTCATAAATAGTCAGTTCACATTCACACAAACAAAATGACAGTCTTTAAAAACCTCTTTGGTTGCAATATCTATTAAAAACGGCTAAAAAGTTTTTTTTTAATCCTTCGTCGTATTAAAGTTTTTTAAAAGTTTGTTTTTATATTATTATATGTACTTACACATGTATTACTTATTTATAAAACTTATGTATTTAATATATTGTTAAAGATTTTCCTTTAATACTCATTAATTTCTCCTCTACACAAAGCTTGTCTGGTAGAGATCGCTGCCAGCGATAAGACCGCCTTTGTGCACATTTATTCATTTTTGTTTTTGTTTGAATGTTATTTGTTAATGTGTGTAATAAAGAGTTTTTACTTACTTTAAGGAGATAATTTCCAATAATTTTTAATAGAAACTAATTTCAACTTTCACTGGAATACACTCTCTGACTCGATTTGTACTTTAATAAAGGATCTTTCATACATTTTATATAAGTAGCTAACATATTTCATAATGTAATTTTATGGTCCAGCCCCCGTCTATGTTGCGTCATTAATATAACCGAATGAGTCTTGCTTTTATCTTGTTATTATGAATGTATTATGATCATGACGGGCGTTGGGAGAGGAAAGTTGCCTCTGTGAAGATATTTAATAGGAAAGCAATGACTTATTAATATTTTTCCGAAAGCAGGTAGGCTTTGGCTAAAGAGCTACTTAGAACAATAAGGCCCGTATTTATAAAGCGATCTCAAGAGTGAGAGCAATATTAAGTATGGATTTGACAGGTCGTTTTGTACTGAAATGACATTTCTGATACGAACTCAAACTTGCTGTCACTCTTGAGAGCTGATTATAAATACGGGCCTAAGTGATTTCATGACATTTATTTTAGTCGTACTTATAGTTTAATTTATTACATTAATACAATCAAAGTTTGATTATTAAAATAACTGCCCAAAACCTTTCTTGTTGAGGCTCTTATTTATATTAATAAGATTTTACTCCCAAACTAAAATATGTTATTTTGTTAACTTGTAGATATTTATCTTGATAAAGCTATATTTTCTTTTTGTTACTTATCTCTTTAATTAACTTATTAATTCTTGAATCATTTCGAACACTATGTGTGTGTAAACATTTTATAATTAAAATAATGTTCATTTATGCGTGATTATTACCGCTGTAAATTAGTTTCCAATATAATTATGATCAATCAATTTAGTGACGGGTATTGAAAGGAGATTAATATTATGAATGAGCCACATTCTGTTACGTGGTTATATTAAACAATACACAGTTCAGACGGGATGATCTCAATCATAATTAGGTTTTCGTTCTTAATCATAATTGCCCAACGAATTACCACAGGTGTCATTGCGAACGGAAGTAAAAGCGTGCCCTCCGAAACACGGAATATTGTGATAATATTTACAAATATCAACTTTGTGTTCCCCCTTGGAAATCAAACCCGCGACCTCCGGTTTGGGAGCCCATGGCTCAGACCACCAGACCACAGGCAGTTAGTTTTCCGTTCACTCTCATCAGAAAGCGGTGTTGTAAAACATACCGTAATTCCTCTACCAGATGAGCGCCAGGGGAGCTGGTTCATCCGCTCCTGCTATCCAATTATGCAAATGCTAGGCCTCTGCCAGGATTCAATCCTGAGCTCAACTGCCTCCGCGGTCTAGTGGTCTGAGCCATGGGCTCCTGTTTTTAATGTTGTAAGTAATAATTGTTAATTTATTAATTTGTAAGATTTTCCTCAGTTTTCTCAGGATTATAGGTAATGCCAGCTGAATCACAATATGATTGCCTGTAAGAAAAAGGATTCCGTGTTTCGAAAAGCAAGTGCTTTGATAGTGGAGTGGTCGTTACACAAACCATGTCAGAGGCTATAGAGCAGGCCCCTGCTATCCAATAATGCAAATGTTATGCCTCTGCCCCTCTGCCAGGATTCAATCGGGAGCTAGGAGGTCGAGCCTCTGTCCAACAGAGTTAAGATTTAAGCCGCAGAAGACGGATTGCTTTTGCAATTATTAGTGTCGGTGATTTCATTACATTAGCTTACTCGGATTTTAGTAGTTAATATTAATTTCTGGATGTGAGACAATCTTGAAACTAAGTTATTTTGAACGGGATTATTACCACGATCGATTAATGTTTTCCCTTATAGAAGATGTCTCGCCGCCGGTCCACTCGTGATCATAAAACGTGCAACCGTTCAGAAATTTCCAGTTGACAATAAATAATATAATTGCGGTAATAAAATAATCCCGTTCAAACTAACAACAATGTAAATTAAAGTAAAACACGGTCGTAACACACTTTGGAAAAATTTGTTTAAATAGTCTAACAACAATGTTTATTATAAATACCGCAAAGACAGCAAAAACACTTGATATAAAAATGATTCTTTAAACGATAATTTACCAGGGAATAGAAGAAATGTTCTCAGAAAGTATTAAATAACACAAAGATGCACCTTACCTACCTGTATTGACACATTTATTAATTATACTTTATAACCTTAAAAGCAGTTTTCCAATTCATTAACTTAGATCTTGCATTGAATGTTTTCAGAATCTCATCGGACCCAATGGACACACTTTCAAATAAAAAAAAACTATCAAAGCAAAGTTTCTTTGAGTGAAAATGATGAATTTGCTTTTATCTGGTTAGTTTGAGATGGTTTTGTGTTAAATTGAATGAATAGAATACCTTAGTGAGATAGTTTTTTTTTTAAGATAACTACTTTGTCTGTGTACCTGACAGAATGTTTTGTTTATTTCACTTTCTTTATGAATAAGCCTTCATTAGATTTTATTTACGATGTGTATTTGAAAAAAAGAAAAGTTCTCTATCAGTCAGTAGGTAGAAAACTAAATTAGGTAATTAGTTTCTTAGCATAGTACAACATTTCATTAATTTAAGGTAAGCTAGTACTATTATATATTCTGTGGTAAGGGCTAAACGGCGTCTTGTGAACTTTTCTAGCCAAGAGTTGTTATTTATTATCAGACAAACCTGATCAAATAAGCCCTACTACTACAACCTTGATTTGTAGTGGTGCACCACTACAAATCAATGGGCGCTTTTCCACTAGACGTCACGTCAACGGCAACGGCGACGGCACGGCGACGGCTCGGCGACGATCACGTGACAATATCTATGAGAATCGATGACATGCCGTGACGGTGCCGTGCCGGCAAGTGGAAAAGCGTGTCATATAATTTCATTGATTTTCATTATCTCGCCTACGATATCGTCGACGGTACTGTGCCGTCGCCGTTGCCGTTGACGTGCCGTCTAGTGGAAAAGCGCCCAATTAGTATTAAGGACTAGTCCAGCTTTAATAACCAAAACCAGCAAACCTCATAAGTATATTAAATAGTACTTATTGTGTTATGTTTATATAGTCATAAAAACCGTATCTGCATAAACGGGAATCACAAATACCGACTTGCGGCTTGGTTGGGAATACCCGCTAAAATAATGGTAATTTACCAAACCCGGGGCAAAATCAGAGATATGTGAATAGTTCCCGAATGCTTGGCGCTCTTGCCGCGGATGTTGTGGGGAATTTGAGATTATTTCCGGTTGTAACATTGTTTCATAATAATAATGCGGAGTTAGCCGGAAGTATGTTTTAGTAATATTAGGATGAAGATGGTCAAAGATTGGATAAGAGAAAAAGTATTTTTACAATACGTTCTGCTTGGAAATATCATGCGTTACAATTGGGTACTTGACTGGGTAGCTTAAAAAATTAAAAAAGTTTATACTTAAAACTAATGGCTAAAAATTGATGGATTTCATTCATTTAAAAAAAAAAAATGCACATTTAGATTTTAATAATCGAATTAAAAGTATATAAGTTATTGATTTGATTAGTCAATATTTACTAAAATGTGACGTCATAATTTACTGTTTTCATACAAAAAAGCGTTTTTGATATTTCATAAAAACTTGCTGATTTGACTAGTTGGAAAGTAGCCAAATTGGGTGTAAGGGACAGCGTACCTACCAGAAACTGATAGGGGTCGCTCAGTCTACAAAACTGAACAACTTTCACTACTTTCAGGAAATGATTCATTTTTGCTTTTCAATAAAAAGTGACAAACTTGATCAGCAACAATTTGTATGAAAAAGCAAAAACTTTTTGATTTTCTTGGCGAAAGTTGTTCAGTTTCGTTGACTGAGTAACCCCTACCAGTTTCTGGTGTAGGCGGTCCCTTACACCCTTGCAAACTGATTAAACTTTTTGAATAAACATGATCCAGATACTGTCACTGACTGCCTCTGTGGTCTTCGTCTCTGAGATCGTAAGCAAATGTCGCAGTTTTAATTCCTACCGGAACTCATATACTTATTATTCTGAATTTGGTTGGGACATTTCAGGTTGAATAAAGTGATTGTCTGACATTGTAATCTCAGTCGCTGTAATCGAACCCAAGACTTCCTACACTATAGTGTAAAAGCATTTAAATTCGCCAATTATATAAAGCAAACTGCTGAAAAGCAAACGAACTATCATCCTATAAGTAGGTATATCAGAGAGAAATAGTTTGAAACAGTAACGCACAAGTTTCAGTTTGAACGGAACTTTTACCAGCTCAAGATCTATTTGAGCAAACTCCAAACGGTTCGAACTAGAGCGATACAGCAGGGAGGGAACGTTTGGGAGATAGATGTTTCTAGGTATATATAGACAAATGTAGTACCTCAGAACTGGTAAGCTATGTTATCATTATTCATTACTTATCTTATTTTTTTTTTGTTCACCCAAATATAATAATCTAAACGGTATTTTTTGTTTCATTTCAGGTAAGGTTCTAAGAAAAAATATAACATGCACCATTAATTTTTCTACGAGGTAAGCCAGCTGTAGACAATGTCACCGACGACATGACGATGCAAATACTAATTAAGAACGACGAGCTGTCGATTCGGTGGTCTCCATGACTTATGCTTGCAACCCATGACTTATGAATTAAAGTAGTCCCCGTTCTAAATTTATTCGCTCTAGATATTAAAAATTGCATGACGCGGCAAAAGCAAATTTTTCTAACATTCTGATGCCATGTCAAAGAAACATGTGATTTTCAGAATATTTTTGGGGTATTTTAGAAAAAGAACGAGGTTAACGCTACTCTGTCCTAGACTGGTAGCTACTCTGCGTTTTCAACGGTCACGCGCCTTAAGGGGCTATCATATCTCAATGACCTTCAGCGTTTAGCCTTCCCACTCCCCGCCACCTCATACTTCAACTCGAGCCACTTTGCAAACTCACGGCCTGAGGGGATATAATTTATTTTAAACGTCGCCATAATACATGCCTAAAATGAAGCCCGAGGTTGAGGAAAAACTTGCCGGAATACCTATGTTGGCCCATTAGTGTTGGTAGTTTTAGAGTTTAGAACAAAACTAAAACCACGGTTTGTGCTGAAAACATGTAAATAACTATTACGTAAGTAAATGAGGTAAAGCAAGATTTCTATATTTTTACTTGAAGCTATAAAAAATATGCTATGTGATCTGAAGGGTGTAGGCTGTGGAAGCCACCGGATTCACCGAAACTGTTGTCACCTGACACTATCAAAGGTATCACTGTGCGTCTTGAATTTATTAAACCTATACGTTTTTTTTATAGTTCGTGGAGTATATTAATTTTACGTTTACTGGAAATTTCACTGCATTTTTTATTTACAGAAGTCTATAATTTCTTTTCGTGTCGGTATAACTAAAACGAAGATAGAATCCTTCTGTACAATATTTATCCAGGTTACTCTACATAGTTACACGTCACTATCTACATTTCTCTTGTTGCTTTCACCTCTCGGCACGCATATTTCGCAGTCTGCTTCACATGTATCACGTAGCTCGCATACAGTCCGTCTATCCAATGAAAGGTGTTTCGTATGCGGCGGATCACCCTCGGAATTTGCAACACTGATGGCTGGCCGGAATACGTTGTCTTTCACCGCGACGGGAGAGAACGCGTATTGTTCTATTTCTGGAAACTTTAGGCTCGTATTTATAAAGCCATCTCAAGATTGAGAGCAATATTGAGTGCGGATTTGACAGGTCATTTTGTATTGGAATGACGTTTCTGATACGAATTCAAACTCGCTGTCACTCTTGAGAGCTGATTATAAATACGAGCCTTAGTGAGTTTTGCGCTTTAGGCTGATTTGAGGTTTTACCAGTCGTTGGAACAATTTTTGGACTCACTTCACGCCTGAAATACTTAAAGATTTATCGATTTAGTCGTTTATGTACTGAAGGATGTCCAGAAAAAAAGACACTTCAAAATAATTTGATAAATAAAAAAAAATGCTATAAAATGCAAGAATGAGCTCATCAGTAGTTACAAATGTTTTCGCACCACAAACAAACTGTTTTTTTTTTTGGCCCTACCTATCTCGTAAATAGTTAATTGTCGCCTTGATTTTACGTATGCATTTCAGTGGAGCAACTAGTTCCACACAATTCATCTCCCAAATCCCTAACCACTTACAAATATTAACCTCCTAACATGCATGTAACTAGACGTGGGGTGAAGTCATACAGTACTAACTGGAGTTCCAGTCAAGTCTGACTCCAGAGGGAAGGGGGGTGTGAATTCTGGTTCTAGAAGGTGGAGGGGGAGGGCAGTGGTGTTTAATTGTCCAAGTTGTGACTCTCAGCTTAATAGCAGTCGTCGGGTTAACTACGTAAAGGGGAGTGTGTACTGAGAGAAAGTGTGGGACTAGTTGCTCCACTGAAATGCATACGTAAAATCAAGGCGACAATTAACTATTTACGAGATAGGTAGGGCCAAAAAAAAAAACAGTTTGTTTGTGGTGCGAAAACATTTGTAACTACTGATGAGCTCATTCTTGCATTTTATAGCATTTTTTTTTATTTATCAAATTATTTTGAAGTGTCTTTTTTTCTGGGACATCCTTCAGTACATAAACGACTAAATCGATAAATCTTTAAGTATTTCAGGCGTGAAGTGAGTCCAAAAATTGTTCCAACGACTGGTAAAACCTCAAATCAGCCTAAAGCGCAAAACTCACTAAGGCTCGTATTTATAATCAGCTCTCAAGAGTGACAGCGAGTTTGAATTCGTATCAGAAACGTCATTCCAATACAAAATGACCTGTCAAATCCGCACTCAATATTGCTCTCAATCTTGAGATGGCTTTATAAATACGAGCCTAAAGTTTCCAGAAATAGAACAATACGCGTTCTCTCCCGTCGCGGTGAAAGACAACGTATTCCGGCAGCCATCAGTGTTGCAAATTCCGAGGGTGATCCGCCGCATACGAAACACCTTTCATTGGATAGACGGACTGTATGCGAGCTACGTGATACATGTGAAGCAGACTGCGAAATATGCGTGCCGAGAGGTGAAAGCAACAAGAGAAATGTAGATAGTGACGTGTAACTATGTAGAGTAACCTGGATAAATATTGTACAGAAGGATTCTATCTTCGTTTTAGTTATACCGACACGAAAAGAAATTATAGACTTCTGTAAATAAAAAATGCAGTGAAATTTCCAGTAAACGTAAAATTAATATACTCCACGAACTATAAAAAAAACGTATAGGTTTAATAAATTCAAGACGCACAGTGATACCTTTGATAGTGTCAGGTGACAACAGTTTCGGTGAATCCGGTGGCTTCCACAGCCTACACCCTTCAGATCACATAGCATATTTTTATAGCTTCAAGTAAAAATATAGAAATCTTGCTTTACCTCATTTACTTACGTAATAGTTATTTACATGTTTTCAGCACAAACCGTGGTTTTAGTTTTGTTCTAAACTCTAAAACTACCAACACTAATGGGCCAACATAGGTATTCCGGCAAGTTTTTCCTCAACCTCGGCTTCATTTTAGGCATGTATTATGGCGACGTTTAAAATAAATTATATCCCCTCAGGCCGTGAGTTTGCAAAGTGGCTCGAGTTGAAGTATGAGGTGGCGGGGAGTGGGAAGGCTAAACGCTGAAGGTCATTGAGATATGATAGCCCCTTAAGGCGCGTGACCGTTGAAAACGCAGAGTAGCTACCAGTCTAGGACAGAGTAGCGTTAACCTCGTTCTTTTTCTAAAATACCCAAAAATATTCTGAAAATCACATGTTTCTTTGACATGGCATCAGAATGTTAGAAAAATTTGCTTTTGCCGCGTCATGCAATTTTTAATATCTAGAGCGAATAAATTTAGAACGGGGACTACTTTAATTCATAAGTCATGGGTTGCAAGCATAAGTCATGGAGACCACCGAATCGACAGCTCGTCGTTCTTAATTAGTATTTGCATCGTCATGTCGTCGGTGACATTGTCTACAGCTGGCTTACCTCGTAGAAAAATTAATGGTGCATGTTATATTTTTTCTTAGAACCTTACCTGAAATGAAACAAAAAATACCGTTTAGATTATTATATTTGGTGAACAAAAAAAAAATAAGATAAGTAATGAATAATGATAACATAGCTTACCAGTTCTGAGGTACTACATTTGTCTATATATACCTAGAAACATCTATCTCCCAAACGTTCCCTCCCTGCTGTATCGCTCTAGTTCGAACCGTTTGGAGTTTGCTCAAATAGATCTTGAGCTGGTAAAAGTTCCGTTCAAACTGAAACTTGTGCGTTACTGTTTCAAACTATTTCTCTCTGATATACCTACTTATAGGATGATAGTTCGTTTGCTTTTCAGCAGTTTGCTTTATATAATTGGCGAATTTAAATGCTTTTACACTATAGTGTAGGAAGTCTTGGGTTCGATTACAGCGACTGAGATTACAATGTCAGACAATCACTTTATTCAACCTGAAATGTCCCAACCAAATTCAGAATAATAAGTATATGAGTTCCGGTAGGAATTAAAACTGCGACATTTGCTTACGATCTCAGAGACGAAGACCACAGAGGCAGTCAGTGACAGTATCTGGATCATGTTTATTCAAAAAGTTTAATCAGTTTGCAAGGGTGTAAGGGACCGCCTACACCAGAAACTGGTAGGGGTTACTCAGTCAACGAAACTGAACAACTTTCGCCAAGAAAATCAAAAAGTTTTTGCTTTTTCATACAAATTGTTGCTGATCAAGTTTGTCACTTTTTATTGAAAAGCAAAAATGAATCATTTCCTGAAAGTAGTGAAAGTTGTTCAGTTTTGTAGACTGAGCGACCCCTATCAGTTTCTGGTAGGTACGCTGTCCCTTACACCCAATTTGGCTACTTTCCAACTAGTCAAATCAGCAAGTTTTTATGAAATATCAAAAACGCTTTTTTGTATGAAAACAGTAAATTATGACGTCACATTTTAGTAAATATTGACTAATCAAATCAATAACTTATATACTTTTAATTCGATATTAAAATCTAAATGTGCATTTTTTTTTTTTAAATGAATGAAATCCATCAATTTTTTAGCCATTAGTTTTAAGTATAAACTTTTTTAATTTTTTAAGCTACCCAGTCAAGTACCCAATTGTAACGCATGATATTTCCAAGCAGAACGTATTGTAAAAATACTTTTTCTCTTATCC
>JARACY010006175.1:0-18405 GCA_029255725.1 Scrobipalpa atriplicella
GCCAGAACGCTTAGGGGTCATGTATTTCTATTTATGGTAAATTCGAGTTTAGTGCGAGTGCAAATTTAATTATGAAAATTAATGAACTAGTTTAGTATTAGGGTATATACCGGGTGTAAGGGACAGCGTCCCACAAACAGATAGGGGATGCTCAGTCAACGATACTGAACAACTACCACCAGGATTTTTTTTCAGAAAATGAAAAAAAAAATTGCCTTTCCATACAAATTGTCTGATCGAGGTGGTCTGGTCATTTTGTATGGAAAAGCAAAATTTTTTTTATTTCCTGAAAAAAAAACCTGGTGGTTTTTGTTCGGTTTCGTTGACTGAGCAACCCCTATAAGTTTGTGGGACGCTGTCCCTTACACCCCGTATATAAGGGACATCATACTTGGGGTAAGGGACAGGCATACTGGGTGTAAGGGACAGCAATACCGGGTGTAAGTTACATCATACTGGGTGTAAGGGACAGCAGTACGGGGTGTAAGGGACAGCATACTGGGTGTAAGGGACAGCAGTACGGGGTGTAAGGGACAGCATACTGGGTGTAAGGGACAGCAATACTAAGTGTAAGTGACGGTAATAGCGGGTGTAAGAGACAGCAAAACCGGGTGTAAGGGACAGCATACTGGGTGTAATGTAAAGGACAGCAATACCGGGTGTAAGGGACAGCAGTACGGGGTGTAAGGGACAGCATACTGGGTGTAAGGGACAGCAATACTAAGTGTAAGTGACGGTAATAGCGGGTGTAAGTGACAGCAAAATCGGGTGTAATGGACAGCATACTGGGTGTAAGGGACAGCAATACGGGTATAACGGACAGTATAACAGGGTGTAAGGCACAGTAAAATGGAACCGAGACCAACGGCTTCACGTGCCTTCCGACGCACGGAAACAACTACCGGTCACCCATCCATGCCCTGGCCACTGTGATCGTAGAAGAATGTATGAGGTTTTGATGAATGGGTTCATTAAGGTCAAGGACAAACATGCAATTTAATTTATAACAAAAATATAATGCCAGAGCGTACCGGGCACTATGCCTCACCGGGAGCTTAGAGCAACACGGCCTGCTGCCGTGTTGCTCTAAGACCGGGAGACGCTCTGGTGGCTATTTTATTATCTTAATTCGTTTTAATTGACTTTTTGTACATAATTAATTACTATGACCGTTAATCAATCTATTAATAATTTAAAAAAAAAGACTTGAAAAACCTTTCTAAAAAATAAAAACATTCAAAACTATTTAATATATAAAAGTAAACGATAACGATTAAATTTCCAACAAACTAAAAAACAATAAAAAAAGGAAAAATAAAACAAAACACAAAACCCTCACGACCAGGACCGAACTCGTGTCAACTGCGTGAAATACTCGCACACTACCGTTAAGCCGTTTGTGTTATATTATAGCCGGTTGAAATTAGCTTACCCTTCCATGAACACCCGTAGTCCGCCGCGTTGCGCGGGGCCGCCTACAATGCGCGCGAAAATGAGAAATACCTATTAATGCAGGCGTTAACGACCATCCCCTAAAATGTGTTATAGAAAAGTTGCTTCCATGCTGGATTGGGAGTGAGAGAAAAACATAGAATGTGCCAGCTGCATTATTCTCCTGCGCATGCTGGAAAAATCAGTTAAGGGATTCGAGGGTTCCAGTATTGTAATTTAGGCGATGGGCTGACAACCTGTCACTATAGCAATATACAGATCTATCTGGAATATATCTACAGAAATACATCACGTGTGTAAATTTCAACTCTCTAGCTATCACGGTTCATGAGATTACAACCTGGTGACAGACAGACGGACGGACGGACAGCGAAGTCTCAGTATAGGGTCCCGTTTTTTTCCTTTGGGTACGGAACCCTAAAAAGTACCATCAAAATCGGTCCAGTAAGTAGTTTTGCCTGTTTCAATTATTTTTTCGTAAAAATATCCAATGTACAGACACGACCCCTTAAGAGATTTATTATATGTATAGATTTCCCTCCTAAATCCTCAAATCCTCTAAAATGAAACGTTTGTTTAGAAAATAATATAGAATCATTTAAAAACAAAGAATGTACCAGCTGCTTCTCTTCCAGGTCAGACAATAAATTTGACTCAAATTTATCGAAACTATAGGTAATCATATTTCTTGGAACTATGATCATATTCCTTTGATCTATGATCATATTTTTTGGAGCTATGGTTATATATCTTGGAGCTATGATTATATTTCTTGGAACTATGAATCATAGTTTGGAAACCCGGGTGGTGTAGTGGCCTTGTCGAGGTCGTGGTTCGAATCCCACCACGTACCAATGTGTTTTTCGAATTTCAAATTTCATATGTACGTTTATTTGGCGTTTTTACGGTGAAGGAAAACATCGTCAGGAAACCTGCACATACACCTACGAAGAAATTCAAAGGTTGTGTGTAACCTAATCTAGGATTGGGTCTGGTTTTCCTTCTAGGTTGCGGAGGTCAGATGGCAGTCGCTCTGTGTAAAAACCAGTACCCTCGTTCAATCCCCTATATTAGGTAGCCGACCCCGTGAAATCCGGGAAAAAGGCTAGGAAGGAAGAACCTAAAATTAAATAACAGTTTTGGTAACATTTGAATTTATTGATAGCGATACCAACGTTTGCGGCCCATAAACTGTTTTTACTTTATAACTTAAAAGATATTAAGATGTAGACACCGCAAAATATAAGTTTCATACTGCCCCTTATACCCAGTCTTACTAACCTAATAATGTGTCCCATAAAAACCCTATGAAGGTGTTGTGGCGTTGTATACTTTGGAACCAGGTCGCGCGCGTTTGCATTACAAACTATACACGAGCAGTGCGCTGAAATCAGTGTATACTTCGTAATCGCAAATTTAAAAATCGCATTACAAAATATACGCGAGCAGTTCCCTATGGCGGCGTTCTGGCCTTGTACATAACGTAAATACGCGGAATCGATGACATGCCGTGACGGTGCCGTGCCGTCAAGTGGAAAAGCGTGTCATATAATTTCATTGATTTTCATACATTGTCTCTTCCACGGTATCGTCGACGATACCGTGCCGTTGCCGTTGCCGTGGACGTGCCGTCTAGTGGAAAAGCGCCCATTGTCTGTCGAGGTGGTAATTTTGTATGTGAAAGTCAATTTTTTTTTACTTTCCTAAAAGAATTTTCTGGTGAAAGTTGTTCAGTTTTGTTGACTGAGCAACCCCTATCGGTTTCTAGTACGCTGTTCTTTACACCCTGTATAGATAGATATATCTATGATTTAGACGGTTTGAAATATGCAGCAATAGAAGGTTGAATATAAATTAGATTTGAAACTAGTTTCCATTCCTGCACAAAGGTTGTAAGTTATTTAGTAATTGCACAATAAAATTTTGTTACAAGTCAATTTTCAAATTTTTACGCATACGTTAAAATAATGCATCAGATAAGAGTAAGCATAGTATGTTAAGTAACTAAGACAATTTTTCATTGCGGGAAAATATATTTTTACCACGGGAAAAGTCATTTAACCGTGGGTGACAACGAGGCTCAAAAATCTAACTAATGTTCAATAAAATTCAAAATGTTCTTTTGTTTATTCGAGCTGAGTACATTACTTTATTATCACACCTCTACAGGGTGTTAATTTATTTGCGTGCCCCAGCTTAAGAGATGTTTTAGTAACGTATGAGGAGACCATAAAAAATATTTAAAAAAATCCAAATAAAAAAAATAAAAAAGACAAAAGTCGGTAGGTATTCCCAGAGTTGCGCTGTCTCTCGCACTATAACCTATTGCGCGCGACACGCGAGTTGCATCGACCAATGATAGTGGCCTCGCGCGTGCTCGGTTATAGTGCGAGACACAGCGCAGGTTTTGGAAACATAATAAATGCCGAATTTTGAATAATAATTCAAAATAAATAAATTTTTTGAGATGGTTTTTTTTATATTTTTTATGGGCTCCTTTAACGTTACTGAAACACCCCCTAAGCTATGGCACGCAATTAAATTAACATCCTGTATATTAAGTTTAATATAGGCACCTAAAGCTTTTGTATTTTTACTTACAAAGAGTTTACTCTTTATCTAGCAGAGATGATAGTATATAGTTTATAGGGTCAAAAATACATAGATGAGAAACCAGCTGCTTTGTTGTAATGTCTACTATTTGACAAGTTTTGTTTAATAATAGTCGGATAATAAATATGAAAACTGGATTTACATAACTGACGTAATTTATTTTATACTCAAATAAATGCCACTTCTGTGTGGTCGTACAAAGAATGATCTCATACCACTTTATTGGAATTGTCTTATCAGTATTTTTTTGGGAGAGGTAGAGTACCTGACCTAAACTAACCACGATCCTTTATTGTCAAAGTATATTAACAAAACCATTAATTATTTAAAATTATTTTTTTTATGTTACTAATTAATTATAACAAACCATTAATTCTTTAAAATTACATCTAAAATATTACTAATTCTTTGTTACATACATACAAACACAAAACACGCCTTTATCCCTAATGGAGTAAGCAGAGCGTCAACAACCCAAACAAAGGTCGTTACGCCTCGTCTGACAAGTTTAGAGGGTTGTTTAAGATAGATCTGTATATTGCTGTAGTGACAGGTTGTCAGCCCATCGCCTAAATTACAATATATTGAAACCCTCGAATCCCTTAGATGGTTTTTACAGCATGTCCGGAAAGAGATGCAGCTGGCACATTCTATGTTTTTCTATGGCTCCCAGTCCAGCATGGAGGTTCTTAGTTACGCCTACATTTTATTATATCTTCATGCAGGCAAACGTATTACTTACTAACACGTAATGGGTTCATAGGATCGATCGACTTGAAACCTACACAACAAGAATACAGAATGTCATCATTACAAAAATTAATAAATTAGTAAATATGGAAAATTACTGTGTGCACAAACACTTAGGCACTAAATATAATGGTAGCAGTTCGTGGTTGCAAAATACGCGACCTAACTAAAAATAATAATTCCATACCTGCCACTTTCTATCATGAGAGAACAGAACGGGATGGCAATAATTTTAGTTGAGATTTAGTTAAGTCAGGATGGTTACGAATCGGGTTCAATAAATGCAGATGGTTGATCTCAATGAACTTGAAGGTTGTCACCAAAAATCGTTTAAAGAATTGATATCATATAAATCAAGTAACGGGACCTGTCAATGACACGGCTAAAACATGCCTTTTGAACCATAACATTCAACCTTAGCTGAGTAAGGTTCTACAGTCGAACTGCATTGAAACTGCAATTCAATCCAAACGACAGTTGGAAAGTAGTTGTAGAGCAGTTCACACAACTACATTAAAACTAGCTGCCAACCTTTGTGGGATTCGTTTGATATTTGGATAACGTGCAGTTTTAATGATTGCACACGCCTCAGTGAAGTTGTAAAGACGTCCAACTCCAAGCAAATTGCGTATTCGGATGCCAATATCAATGCTGTTGTGCTTATAATTAGGCGTTATTTTCTGTTGCCTAAAGTTCATGATTAGTACATAAATATAGTTAGTGATGTTAATTTAAATATTTTAAATTCTATTGTTTTCGTCGCCATTTATAAGAACAGATGCAGTTGAAATGCAGCCCGTCTGTATAAATCCTAAGAAAACGCCAGTATAATCCATCACTTCCAACTCATTTCCATCTGAGTCTAACATTGACCTTTAGGCGTTTTCCGCACGAACAACTTTCTGCTAATTCTCTTTGATAGAAAAACATTTTATTCGGTCTAGTGGACTTTAACCTTAAACAAAAACAACTAGAATGTATGGGTGAATGGATTAAGCTGAACTGAAAAATAAATTATATTTTTTTGGTATATGACATTTTTTACGTGTCATTGCAAAACAACTTTTTTTACTTTATTTTGTGTCAAGAATAGTATGATTCTGTATTGTATTGGTCGGGAGATGGAAATCACGTAAGAAATTGGTAACATAATTTCGCACATAATATCTTATCTAAAAATCACAGTTCACAATTCGCTTCTGTGACTGAAATCTAAGATAACTGCAAAAAAAATGAGAAAAAGGAACAAATAGTTACCGTTTAACCAAAACTGCGTGATCACCTAGCGTATTATAAAATGGCGTCTTTACCTTATGTGGGTAGGTAGGCTATACGGTATAATATAGGTAGGAAATAAAATTATGTAATCAAACATGTGCCAAAAGTCGTACGGACAAGACAGTAGGTAGGGTTATATAAATTACCGGATCGTATAGAGATACATAAATTACCAAAAGTAACGAAAAAAATCAAATCATGTTTTATTTAAAATCAAAAAATTACTATCAAGCTTTCCGTCAACAATAAGGAATCGTATACTAAATCTCACGTGACAGGTTGATTCCTAGTGTGAGATTTGCAAGATAAAAGCTTTGTACTACGACAGGACTAGGAAATAGAATTAAGTACCTACCTATTTCTAAAAACGTACTTCTGTTGTGTTCTGGCAAATAAATATATTTATATTTGTATTTACTGTAAGTACCCTATACCGCAGCAGCCCTGGTCGAGATAGACGACAAAAAAAATTTAAGACTAAAAAAGAAATACTTAAAAAAATCTAACGATTATTTAAAAGATCTCGGTGCGTATTCTTACACCCTATATTGTGACATAGTTACTAATTTGCTTACGATTATCGTAACGGACAGGTCTTGAGTCACCCGTTATCCGAAACAAAGATCATTGTGAATCCTAACGACTAGATAATACGTCTTTAACTAGAACCAGTGTAAATTGCTACCTAAATAGATAAGGTAGACTGTGTAAAATTCGGATTTCTGGCACATTTTTTTTCAATGGATATCTTTTTTGGTGGTTCGAATCCCACCACGTACCAATGTGTTTTTCGGTTTTCGAATTCATATGTACGTTTATTTGGCGCTTTTACGGTGAAGGAAAACATCGCGCATCGTTAGGAAACATGCACACACCTACGAATAAATTCAAAGGTTGTGTAACCTAATCTAGGATTGGGTCTGGTTTCCCTTCTGGGTTGCGAAGGTCAGATGGCAGTCGCTTTGTGTAGAAACCAGTACCCTCGTTCAATCCCCTAGATTAGGTAGCCGACCCCGTGAAATACGGGAAAAGGGCTAGGAAGATGATGATGATCTTTTTTGGAAGTCGAAGTAATTTATGACAAGTTTAATGCATCAATTGTATTTTTTATTTGTTTCTATTTTTCATTCCTTAAATATAAAAAAATACAAATGTCTTCTAGACTAGAACTGCCTAAAAAACTCATTAATTAAAATTCATAAAAAAACTGGGTTATTAAATGTGTTTTGCTGTTGCAGTAAAAATGCTACGGGTCAAGCTATTTTGGTCGTTTCCTATAGATTATGTTGAGTTGTGATGTAGACAATGACCGTACGTTGAACTCAGCGGTAATTTTCGTGTATCTTACTATAACCTCTATAAACACATGGAAAAAACCTTGTGAAACAACAGAATTATTTTGTCTCATACATTTTGCGAAAATAGGTTTTAAGGCTGGAAAGGGAGGTAGCTGAGCTGGTAGAGCGATGGAATTTTATTCAAGAAACACAGGTTCGAAATTCAATATTTTGGCTGTGATTTAATTTAATATATTGTTCACATAAGCACATTATTTATTATTATTATGAGCCTGTGGTGTCCCACTGCATATAAGGACAAAATAAAAATAGGACTAAGTTTAAAAAAAAACGCTAGAGAAGTTAGTCTATTTTATGGAATCCTCTTTGGCCTGGCGATGGCGAGCGTAGTGAAAAACGAAATGGGATATTGACAGTAAATTGTACTATCTTTCATAGATATAAATGACGATCGATAACAAAACACTCTATAGTAGTGACGACATCAATTTTACTAGGTATTTTATGTCAATGACCTGCCCAAATAAACGCACTTGGCCCCACACATTTCCCATTTTATTCAAAAACTAGTTTTTGTTAAGTCTAATAATATTGCAAGTGATACATTAATAATCATATCACTACCCACACTACTTATTAAGGAACAAAAAGAGAATAGTATGAATGCGTCATTTGATTTTGAACATGTCCTTGATTTATCCGGATTTAACTCCTGTATTCTAGCCATGTAGTGTATGTTATACAAGTACGGACATATTAAACATTACGTCTAGATAATAGTCCTTCCAACCGATTTACGGTGAAGGCGGTCAATCTCTCAGATATTGGCCAACTGCGCGAGGCTAGTTTTAAGTGCCCAAATGTTTGCGCAACACACTAGTGCACTATTCCTTCAATCTATTATACTGATGGGACAAATTGACTGACATGACCACAATGACCAGAGAGAAATCTGGCGCAGAACCGACTATTTAAATGCCCATCTGACAGCATGAATCATCTTACTTTTCGAACAAACGGGTGATTAGCCTGCAATGTCCTAACCAAACTAGAAACAACAACACAAAGTCACTGTCCCCCGCCGGGAATCGTACCCGGGACCCTGGGGTCGTGAGCCCATAGCTCAGACCACAGGACCACGGAGGCAGTTACCATACAAGTAGTAAAGGCATACTAAACATACGTATAAATAACCCAAAAGATTACAGTTAAGTACAAATAAATAAAATGTTTATTTAATTGTAGACAACCGTGAAAGGCTCAACATCTCTAACATTATTATCTATGCAAAAATAGTTGCTAGCCTATACCGCAGAAAGATACAGGTATCATAGGTCTATGGAAATATGATGTTCTAATCCGGAAGAACAAAAGCAAATAAAGTATA
Source organism: Scrobipalpa atriplicella (assembly GCA_029255725.1). Taxonomy (NCBI): domain Eukaryota; kingdom Metazoa; phylum Arthropoda; class Insecta; order Lepidoptera; family Gelechiidae; genus Scrobipalpa; species Scrobipalpa atriplicella. The sequence goes on from JARACY010006175.1 coordinate 8,779, forward strand.
TCAAAAAATGTCTCAATTCCATGGGGAATCCCGCGGTACGTATGATGATGATGACAATGCAAAATTTCGGTACAAGTAACCCAATTTTTTACTAACAATACGCCATAATCTGTACGTCATAGTATTTATGGGTAGGTATGTTTCTACGTCATACTGTGGGTAAGTTTTTTATACAAATTAGCAATTGGTACCGTGTAGGTACTCGTAGAAGGAAGGAAGGCCGCCCAGGTGACTTCCTGCTTGTACCTGCGCAAGAGTCGATGTGGCCGATTGCGCCACAGATTATGTACGTTTATCGATCTCTTGGGTTATTTTTAGTTGAAGGAAAAGTGTGGATGCGTTATCTATGTAAATTTCGGAAACTAATTAAAAGATGCAAGTAAATGTTTGAGTGTGCCATAATGCTAGTCACGTGACGAAAATAATACAGCTCTGAGGCTATAATTTTGATACTAATACAGGGTGTAAAAAAAGTACTGTGTTCCTTTAAATCACATGTTCTACTGACTATACCAAACAACTTTCCCAAAGTACTAAAATTTTACCTCGAAAAAAAAAAACCCTTTCCATACAAAAGTGGAGATCCCGGAGAGCATCTTTGTATGAAAAAGGCAAGATTTTTTTTCGAGATAAAATTTTTGTGCTTTTGGGAAAGTTGTTTGGTGTCATCAGTAGAACATGTGGTTTAAAGGAACGCAGTACTTTTTTTACACCCTGTATTGCACGTCCCATATTAATGCTAATTAATAATTCAGACAATTTGTAAGAGACATTTGTTTCATCGTGGAAAAACGTAGAATAAAATACTCTTATTTGCTCTAAAACTAAATTATGCTCTGTAGTATAAAAAATATGTAAGGTGTATGTAAAACATATGTCACATTAGTGGAAATCCTAAAAAAATAAATTTTGTTAGGTAGGTATTTTATACGAAGTCAGTCAACAGCCTCAAGAACCTTAAAAATATGATGGGAACGCCAAAAGTTACAACATAACTGACCTTCAAAGCCATAAAAGCCGACACCGGTTATCCAAAGAAGTAAATCAATTAAGAATCTCCAAATAAGAAAGAAGAATTCTCCATATTTAGCGATACGAATCATCTGTTAATTTTACTGTAAACAGTCAAGTCCTTATTTTTTTTCATTGTCACGATAGTTAATTTTTATTTATGTAAATTTTGATTTTGATCTAATTATTTGAACTATTTTTAAAAATAATTTCTTTACCGGGTTTATTTAACCCTTCAGATACTTTTTAAAATGTAAATCAATAAAAACTGCGCTTTGAGATAGAAACAAAACGCAACTTTATTTAAGGAAACAAAAAATAAACAAACTAAACTAAAACTGTTAATAACCGACACTAAACATGACCGATTAAATAATACCAACCCTCACACATCCTTAAAACACACACATGCACACGAAACTCAAAACAAAAATAAAATAGTAAATGGAAGTGACAAACCAAACGTCAAGTCAAGAATAAAAATAGTAAATAGAAGTGACATACCGAACGTGCTTAGCTTTGCGCGTGCGCCTTTCGACTGGCGGTCTGATCAGAGCGTAGAATTGCCTTGACCCCCCGTTTGTCTGTTACCATACATCTGGTGAACTTTATGGTATTCCATGATGATTCACCCCTTTACATGTCATTTGTAGGAAAATTAATTATTAAGATAACCAGAAATGTTAAGAAGAAATGGAATAATATAATGTAAAAAGCCTTGGACATGATTATGTATTTATCATTCAACTGACTCGTTTTATTTTTCTTTTCAGTTTTTTTATTGTACCTAGTAGAACTGTTATCGTTGATATCATCATTAAAACGTAGCTGTTTAAGAAAGCCATTTTTAGAGACGTGACAATCAAACAAGGTAACAAACTTCACACTATTGTTTTCAGAGATTAGATTCGTACCTACTCTTATCACCTGCGCACTCTTACACCACCTTTCCTTAGTATATGGACGACCTACTCTTTCTCGCAGCCCCGTAAATTTAACCTAAATACATGTTACATTATTCACGCTAGGTACCTTCCCGTATTCCCAAAAGTAAACATGTCGGGAACTATCCACGACCCGGGGGTGGGCCACGTTATATTTCCATCGACGAAGTTTACCCTGGGATAGATAGGCGATCAATCAAACTATGGATAATTCATTATCTGTAAGGCGGTGGACACAGCGTTTACAATAATTTCAAAAGATGATTGGTAAGAGTAGATTTAAATGTACTTTTGAAATGAAACTAAAACTAATAGGTATAGTCTTGAAAAATATTGAGAAAAATGAAAATGTAAATTATTTTCAAAGGCAATCCTCCTATAGTAGAGCCAATATAATGCGCTTGTTTCCTACTGTCAAATCAGTGCAACTTTTTACGAAATGTCAAAAACGCTTTTGCGAGGTATGATATACTTGTATGTACTTCTCGTATATACTTGACTACTCAAATCAATAACTTTTATTATTTTAACTCGATTATTAAATCTAAATGGGCATTTTTTTGAAAATTATGGTCCACAATATTTTAGCCATCAGTTTTAAGTACAAACGTTTGATTTTTTTAGCCACCCAGGGAAACAAGCCTATTATATTTGACAGCTCTCAACTCTCAACCCATAGTAAAAATATGTTAGCATACCTAGGTAGCAAACCCTATAAATTGTACATCAAAGAAAACGTCAAATATCTTAACCCTACAAACTGTACTAAAATTAATATGGACCAAGTCGGTGGACCACGGGTAACGAGGGTACAGAAAGAATGTTAGTTCAGAGATTATCAGATAATATTGTTTAATACTGATAATGATAAAAACTGCAAAAAATCGAACACCCCACTTACACATCGAGAATACGAGGCTCAGATTGATATACCATAGACAGTGTAAGTGCTAATTTTCCTTAATAATGCGTTCACATGATCGGAAAATTTCTTCCATTCATACGCAAATTTTATATCGTTTACCTCAATTAGAATGAACGTAACCATTATAGCATCAGGGGAAAAACATCCATAACATTACATCATACATTTCATACCATGTGTTCATCATCATCTTCCTAGTCTTTTTCCCGTATCTCTCGGGGTCCGCTACCTAATCTAGGTGTTTGAACGAGGGTACTGGTTTTTACACAGAGCGACTGCCATCTGACCTCTGCAACCCAGAAGTGAAACCAGACCCAATCCTAGATTAGGTTACACACAACCTTTAAATTTCTTCGTAGGTGTGTGCAGGTTTCCTCACGATGTTTTCCTTCACTGTAAAAGCGCCGAATAAACGTACATATGAAATTCGAAAACCGAAAAACACATTGGTACGTGGTGGAATTCGAACCACGACCTCCTGCATAGAAGGCCGCGGCCCTATCCACTACACCATCCGGGCTGTTTTCATACCATGTGTTTATTTTACTATTTTCTTTATTTAAAAACTTCTGCGACCTTCAGGGAGGTCTCAATGTGGCCAAGGCTTTAGTTGAAATTACCTCCATACGCGGATCAATAAAAGTGCCAAAATTGCAAACATCTGGAGGCCGCCGGGGTCCACCGCGCATGCTCCTTCTTGGGGTTGCCAGATATAACATTTAGAAGTGCTTGAATATTGGGAAAATAATAATGTTATTATTATGCAACAAGCGGGTGTTGATTCTGACTTAAAAAATTTTAAGTTTATCAGTCTTAGTATATTAATTTTTTAATATTCGGTCACTTTCTAAAATTAGGAAAACGTGAAATGCATTCCGATCGTCCTTAAAGTGAATTAAATTATTTAAATAAGTTATTTTTTATCTAAAATCTTAGTTTACCTACTTCATACATTATGATACTTTTTTAAATTAGAAATGGGTTTGCTCTTGACTCCAGTCTAGGTCGGGAGCGACAGAGACGAAGTCGACGATGGAGCGAGCTCACCCAGAAGATGCCTGTTCACTCTAACTTTGAAGTGTTGGGGTTTGTAAGCATTCGGAAACACAGACGCAGGTAGAAAGTTCCATTCATTTTTAAAAAAAATATTTTATATAAAATTGATAAAATTACGTTATTTTATCAAACTAATTTATAAGTAGGTAGTGGTTCTTTACGCAAAGTAATAAAATAAGTAATTTGAATATTGGTTAAAAAATATAGAAATGAAAAACAGTTTCAAATCCTTTAAAACTTACACCAAGCACCTGTTGTTTTTCATCGAAAAGGAACCTAAACATTTAAACAGCAACACTGAACCAAACGTCAAAATAAATCGGAAGAGAGTTTCCGCTGATATTAATACTATTTTTCCGTTAAATTCATGAATGAAAATGTTTGAAAATTCAAAGGAAACTGTGAAAAATAACTGTTTTACACTTGAACGTAGCATTAAGCTGAAGTGGTCGTGAAAATTTTCACATTGTTTGTGAAAATTTCGAAAATGTTCGCGTAGTGTCAGTGTTGAATAATTGTTGCTTCTAGTGTAGTATTGTTGTTGTTATAACAATAATTGTTGTCTTTGTTGTGTTTTAGTCTTCCGTAGTTACATATCTTGTTGTTGAAGAATTGTTGTGCGAAGGTTGTGCTTAGGGAAATCTGGAGACAACTTATTGGTTGAAAGGTGAGTGACCTGTTGGCTATTTTTGGTTTAGATCATTGATTTTGCTTCGGCGCGATGGAATTGAGGCGTTTTTATTACTATAACCCTATGCTGGATATGGGTCTTTCTTTTGGGGATTTAAAAAAAGCAGTTGCAGGTTAGCGATGGCAAGATTTTGAATTTATAGGGAGCTGCTTTCCGTTTTCTTTATGACAACCACGTGAATGCTGAGGAAATATAAAAAGATTCGGTTTCGCTTACGATAGACTCGATAGAAAAAGAAGAACGGGAATATCTTTCAGTGATTGTCATAAAGAAATCGGCACGTAACTGGATAACTTATCAAAAATTTAAGGTGTCAATAAAATAAGTTCCTTTCTTCCACACTGTACTGGTAACGATAAAAAGACATATAGAATGCACCAGCCGTAATTTTTTCCTGTACAACCATCAAATTTAAACCGGATAAAATATTACAGAGTAAAAACACAGGTAAAACTTCCCATTCCATGTATTTTCGTAGCGCTTATAAGAACTGCACGTAGTGAAAATTTCCAAGACAACGCCTGTTACCATGTTGAAGGCAAAATCTTTTTGTAGATAATTATTGTTTATTATTACGAATAGGTGCTAAATTACATTAATGTTTCCAAAAAACTAGTTTTTCGCCGGCGGGCTTATAAGCATTTTCCCGGAAAAATACGATATTTTGGTCCTGTATACATCTAAGAGATCCTGAAGTGCCGAATATCAAACTAAAATATAAATTACCTACTTACTTACTTCGCTGGCTCAGCGACCCAAAATATAAATTGAGAATTAATTGTAAATCAAATTCTAGGAAAGGTTCCACGATTGAGCCTAGAAGAGGTTATAAACTAAGTGGCCTTCACATTTCCAAGTTAATTGAAATTTGGTCCTGTGATGGGCAAATTCAGCAATAGACCTAAATCATCGAGGCTATCTAATTATTTCCTGGTTTTATCTCTTAGTTGCATTATAAAAATAAGAAATAATAATTGACAAGGTGTCGCCGTCGACGGATACGTCTGCGAGGACATCATCATCATGACAACCGCATGAGAATATGGGCTGAATGCATTTTTTTTACCCGACTGCGCTACGCAAAGGAGGGTAATGTGTTTATCAGCCTATGTATGTATGTATGTATGTATGTTTGTTCCTTTGCGCCACTCTAGAGACCAAACGCGTGGGCCGATTTTAATGATTCATACGTCAATCGATTCGTCTTAACCATGCGAGTGTCACTGAAGACATGATTTTGATCAACTTTTAATATGGTGACAAACAGACGCCATTTTGTAAAAATAAAAAAAAATTAAATTGGCAAACTATATTGAGTGGGGTGTCGTTGAATAGGTATTTCAAAATTAGTTTGAGGTTTCTTACACCATTTTTCGTTTCGGGTAGCCATTAAAGATTTACAACGATTTAAAGTTTGTTAATAATCATTTCTCGAGTTCGGTAGGTATGTCTTTATCCAAATAAACATGTAAGTAAGTTTGGACATTAAAAGTAGATTATACTTGTCCATTACACTAAATAATTTCGATCACTACTTTAGAAGACATCAAATGTGCCACGGCCCTATTCACTACACCATCCAGGCTTCCGTCTCAGTATAACTAAAACTAAAAAGTTAAAAATAAAATTTTAAATTAAAAAATCAAAAAACCCAACTGCGTAGGTAATATTAGGTACTTACTTAATTTATAAAATTTACCTTTAAAAAGATAAAAACAAGTAGATCTATTTCTGTCTCCAAACCAACACCTCGTTTGTACACCCTAAGATCTGCAGCAAAATCTTACAAAAATCTCATGCAGTCGGAAGCAATATGTCCTATAAGTTGGTATTTACAATTAAATCATATAGGTATTGCTTCCGACTGCATGAGATTTTTGTAAGATTTTGCTGCAGATCTTAGGGTGTACAAACGAGGTGTTGGTTTGGAGACAGAAATAGATCTACTTGTTTTTATCTTTTTAAAGGTAAATTTTATAAATTAAGTAAGTACCTAATATTACCTACGCAGTTGGGTTTTTTGATTTTTTAATTTAAAATTTTATTCATATTGTGTGGGTTTCGTCGACCCGACGAACCCTGGTGTCAGAAACGTCTCATAGCACATGCTATTCTAACCTGGCAGCACACGGTCTAAATTCTTTCCTTTGTAAGGCTCGTATTTATAAAGCGATCTCAAGATTGAGAGCAATATTGAGTGCGGATTTGACAGGTAATTTTGTACTGGAATGACATTTCCGATACGAACTCAAAGTCACTGTCACTCTTGAGAGCTGATTATAAATACGGGCCTAAGTTATTTTTTTCTTTTGTTTCAGAGTTGATAATGCGGTACAGGCGCCGAACGTCTCAAACATCAAGAAGATCCCAACACTCCGACAAGAAGTATACTATACGTGAGTACTTTTATCTTTTAAAATTAAATTTACTTATCATGATTGTAGGCAGGCAAACTCAGTGCTTGGAATGCTTTTCTGGGACAGCGGCTCAGTCAACGAAACTGAATAACTACCATCAGGATTTTTTTTCAGGAAATGAAAAAAAACATATTGCTTTTTCATACAAAATTACCACCTCGAACAGACAATTTGTATGGAAAAGCAAAATTTTTTTTTCATTTCCTGAAAAAAAAAAACCTGGTGATAGTTGTTCAGTTTCGTTGACTGAGTTACCCCTATCAGTTTGCGGGACGCTGTCCCTTACACCCGGTATAATATTAGCTAACGCTCTGGAGCGTTGATCTATAGATATTTCATATATGATTAGCTGGCAGGAACTGGATGTGAAAAGTCAAGACCAAGCTCAATTTTACAGGCGCGCCTTGGGATGTCTTTGCTTTGTCCAGCAAGAGTGGACTGACACTGGCTGATGACGATTTTGAGGTGGAATGCGATCTATCTCCCGGTAACCCAAGTAAGATGCGGTACCCGGTACCACATCAATTTAGGCTCGTATTTTTAAAGCGATCTCAAGATTAAGAGCAATATTGAGTGCTGATTTGACAGGTAATTTTGTACCTACTGGAATGACATTTCTGATACAAACTCAAACTCGCTGTCATTCTTGAGAGCTGATTATAAATATGGGCCTTAATGTCACTGAAAGGGCGCCGAAACATAAATAAAAATCGAATTCGAAAATTTAATAAAAACACATAATGAAAACACTATTTCAATAATAATAGTGCAATTATATTAGAAAGTGTGTTTGTGCGACGTATGCTTGACATTTAACAATTTCCACGAAGTTGGTCGATAATTTATGATAATATTTATGAGACATGCACTGGCAGCCGTACACAGTGCTAATTTTCCCACTCCACAGAATAATGTTTGTATGTAGACCTTAAGGAGGGAAGTACTCTAAATCGGGCTAAACACGGTCCGGCATTTGACTTTGTTAGTATAGTTAATAGTTGAATTTTCAATAAATCTATATATGGTTAGCTTCTCTAAAATATGGGGAACAACTAGATTCATAGATATAATCTAAAAATACTATGATTACACCAGGAAATCATCAGAAATATCATGAAAATCTGGCGTCTCAATGCCGAATTTGAACAACTGTGACATTTCTATGAGCTTAGAAACAGCAAATGTTATATCGAAATCACCGTATAATTATGAAGAACATCATAATCAACTCTGTTTTTCAATACTTTTTGTATACATTGAGATATATGCAAAAATATATGAAATCGGCTTGAAACAGCCCCATGCTAGAAAAGGACAGAGCGCGCATTCTGTCATTGGTTTGAAAGGGACAGTTGCCGCGAGCACATAGACCCTTAATGGCGCGGACACCATTTTAATCGGAGGAGGGCCAACATTTTATTTTATAATTCGACCTAATTGGAGTGTTATTATGAACGGGATTATTACCACGATTATGTTTATTGTTACCTCGATATTTCGGAGTTGTTTCAAACTCCATGGTCACGAGTAGACTGGCGATGCGAATGTTGACGTCTTCTTATAATCGTGGTAATAATCCCGTTCATAATAACACTCCAATTGCAGTGAACAACCGCGAAAGTCTTAAAACTTATGATTCGACCTATGTTTCTTGGGGAAAGTTGGGAATAGGTTTACTCCTAATTGGCTAGCTAGTTTTTTTTACTCCCTGTTTTTACTGGCGCTAAAATAAGCCAATGTATTTCTACCTCCAATAATACAAAAAGGGACGTAGGTTGGTTGGTGGCAATACGTCGTTGCAAAAAAACCACATAACTAATATAAGTCTATACCTACCTGTCATTTTCTATCATGAAAGAACAGAAAGGAACGGCAAACATTTTAGTCAAGATCTAGTTAAGTCGTAGCGTCAACGAATCGATAGCATTAACTATCATCTTCACAGCTGCAACTATAACTTCTCCCCGATATCCCGGTGACAAGGCGCCAAGTTGTCTGACCCGCTCTTGGCTCTCCCCCAACAGACATAAACTAACGGAACTGAATCAGTACTTAGTTCATTGTGACTCCTGTTTTGATCCCTGACACTACTTTCAATTGGAAAACAATAAAACAGGAATACCGCAACAAAATTTATTTTCTATCATAAACTGCATGGTTGCCTGGAAGAAATTGCTACCTAAGCAATCAGGCCGCCTACTGTATCTGTTACCGCATCTGTTTTTATTAAATAGTTTTATAATTTTGTATGTTTCCTGTATTTGAATATTTGATGTTTTTTTGTTTTACGTCAAGGTATCTGTTTGAATAGGTATCCTGTTTAGAATAAAATTATGTTTTTTTTAAGTATTGTAGGTACTTATTCGGTTGGTGCGACCCAAAAAGTTTGTTTTGTGTTCCACAAAGTTAATAGGTACAAATCATAAAATTTTACAATTTGGAATGTGGAATCAATTTTGTTATGAGTATGAACGTGCAGGCTGAAGCACCTGATTTTCTGCCAAGGAAGATGGATTTATGTAATTTTATGTGCACAATAAATTGTTAAATAAAATTAAATAAATGGATTCTTCGGGGGGCATG
>JARACY010006176.1:0-18405 GCA_029255725.1 Scrobipalpa atriplicella
TATAAATAAAGCGGTGGTGGTGGTTGCTTGAAAAACAAAATAGGTGTTAACAGAATATGCTGGACTGGAAGTGCTAGAAAAACATATAATGTGCCAGCTGCATCTCCTCCCGGGCATGCTGTAAAAACCAGCTAAGGGATTCGAGGGTATCAGTGTATTGCAATTTAGGCGATGGGCTGACAACTCGTCACTATAGCTTTATACAAAATCATCTGTACCTAATACCCTTCAAAACTTTGTCAGACGTGGCGGATGACCTTTGAGTCGCTCTGTCTACCCTATTAGGGATAAAGGCTTGATTGTATGTATGTAGTTAATTAAAAAAATGCTGTATTTTTTGTACATTCCTAAAATTGCCCTTAAATTTATTTGTGAGCAAAACGTGGCAAAAACGCATTTTTCTGCGTGTTTTACGCTGTGCTTAACCCGTAAAGGAAATCGCATTGCATTATAAAGTACTAGGTATATATTTTTCTGTCATACTTAGTGCTTACAATTTAATTTATTCATATTGCGCAAAAGATAAAGCGGTAAAAAAATATTGCAGCAGTGCTTAGTCCAGCACAGAATAAATAGACTCAAATTCTCATCAAAGTATACTTATCTTTGTCTCGTATTTATAAAAACGATCTCAAGACTGAGAGCAATACCTATTAAGTATGGATTTTTGACAGATAGTTTTGTACTGAAATGACATTTCTGATACGAACTCAAACTCGCTGTCACTCTAGGCCCGTATTTATAATATGTCCTTAACCTTGAGTGTAGACTTCTAATATGCGGATCCGTGGTTTCGCCACTCTAAAACCGCTGTTACGAGTGTGTAGTTGCAAATTTGTATGATTATACCTTTTTTTTGTTACGAGTAAACGTTTATTTGGCAGTTGCCATTGACCCAAATATCTGTTACTCGTATTACGAGAAGGTTACGTATAATAGACAGATGTAGGTGTTTCATCTCTGAGTAGGTAGATTTAATAGAATTAGCTCAGATACAAGGTGGGGACAAAGTAATCACCGAGCGTTGTTATTTTTCCGTTTTTTTTTTTTCTTGTATGTTTATTTAATCTAATAGAATTAATTCCATAAAGTCGAAAAAATCATATCGGCCAAGAGGCCACCGCCAGAGTTAATGATAATGACCAGACCATGCTCCACCATTTATGGAATTTTGACGCACGCAACCCTTAGCTGTAGTACTAATAAAGGCCTATTAGATGTGCTATTAGGCGGTTTAAAAACTCTGTCACCCGGGGTTCATCGAGTCGCACGTTGTTTCTGTATCTTTCTCTCGAAGGAGACTCACGTTTTTTTTCAATATATACTCTCCCATCGTTTATATACTCGTACAAATACGTCGTCATTGGCAAAATACGTCTCAAATTTGAGATGTGAAGCCATTTTAAAATAATGACTATAATAAATATTTTTCAGAAAAGGAGTATAAAGTGAAGACGAAAATCATAGTGGCGGACTTCAGCAAAGGCCCCGAAGTGTACCCACACATTGAGAACGAGCTGAGAGATCTTCAGCTTGGCATATTTGGTAAGATATTCATTCTAATGCAACATTAAAACCTTGTCTCAGACACTGATTAAATTTTTGTCTTAGACATAAAGGGTCAATAATGATGATATTGAGTAGAACATGCATGCTTAGGTAGGTACCCCTGTTTGTTAACCACACTACCAGCTGCACTACCAGATAAGTTACAAAAATAAGCGTTACAAATTATAAAGTGTACTATACTGACAGACATATTGTTATTAATTTTTGGGTGTGTTTTGTGCAACTTTAATAATGTATACTTGATTGAAATTAATTGCCTTATTAATTTTTATTTTGTTTTAATGCTTTATCAAAAACAGATATGTGGTTAGACACTTTCAATGTCGTTGATAGTTTTGAAAGTTTGGTTTAGCTAATAAATAACATATTTATATTGGGAGCAATTCGACATAATCTGTAATTTGGTAATAAAAAGAACGGAGCAAAGGAACTCATCGACTCTTATGCTTGTATTATATAAAGTCACTCAAATTTGATACTAGTTTTATGTAGAGTTTTAAGTCGCCTGTCTTACTCAGTCTAATTTTTAGTTCCTACTTAGGTACGCTATCACGACTCAGACTTCAGCCGAGTCGCTCCTAATTTATAAACATTATAATTCAAATTTAGAACGCGGGCGCGCACTCGGGATGTGTCGCTAGTCACGTATTAAGTGCGTATCAGCCATGTGTTTTGCGCCATTTATACAGGATGTTAAAATCATTTATACGGGTGTATATGGAAGTTATACAGAGTGTTAAAAATAATTATACGGGGTGTATGGGAAGTTATACAGGGTGTTAAAATCAACTATACGGGGTGTATGGGAGTTATACAGGGTGTCAAAATCAACTTTACTCTGTGTATGGGGAAGTTAAACAGGGTGTTAAAATCAATTTTAACACCATGTATAAACTTCTCTATACACCCTGTAAAGTTGATTTTAACACCCTGTATAACTTTCCCTTACTCCCCGTAAAGCTGATTTTAACACCCTGTATAACTTTCCCGTACGTCCCTTATAGTTGATTTTAACACCCTGTATAACTTCCCCAGTCAATCAAGTGATTCAGCCTACATTGTCCTAGCCAAACTAAGGAAAATCTGGTGAAAGCAGCCTTGACACTGGCTGATTTGCCAGTTGCAATAGCCAAATAAGTTAAAAGAAGAAGAAAAAGACTGACTCGCAATTATGAACTCGATTTAGCTGATACGTACCTGATTTGAGTGCGGTTGCGTTTATAAATTAACAAGCAACTCAAGTTCTGAGTAAAATTTTAATTATGACTTGCTTGATCGACTCCCGAGTGCGGTTCTGAGTCTCAACTATAATTGCGGCCCTTACTATTCTAGTGAACAACGTCGGTGTGAACTATGAGTATCCAATGCCGGTGTGCGAGGTGCCCCCGGAGAAGGCGTGGGAGCTGATCCACGTCAACATCGGCGCGGTGACGCACCTGACACGCGCGGCACTGGTCGGCATGCGCGCGCGCAAGAAGGGTGCCATCGTCAACATCTCCTCAGGTACCTACCATTCAATAACGTAAGGAGTGGCCTACGACCGACCAATGCATGTGTGCGAAGTACCCCCCGGAGAAGACTTTAGAGCTAATCTATGTCAACTCCTGCGCGGTGACGTATTTTGTTCTTATAGTGCCATGCCATTTTGCATTATACCTTTTTAATATCTCCTCTTAGCAAGAGTTGCTTGTTCAGAAGAGCAGGAGCCTTTATGTACATTTTTTTTTTGTAATGTCTTTGTGTATTTACTTAATTTTCAGGGTCCGAGCTGCAGCCTTTGCCGTTAATGACCATCTACGCTGCTACTAAGGTTGGTATATTTCGTTTATTAGAACGGTAGGTATAAATTTAGAACGTGTTGTCCAATTAGACTAGGAACAATCGGATCATTAAAAATAATTAGTCCCCAGGGAAATCGTCTCATGTCATCATCTCTGAATCCCTGTTCCTGACTCCACCGCTTACTAAGAAAAAATACTGTTGGATCTATTTCATGTGGTTTTCTGCAAACGTTAACAAGAGTGACCAAGACATGGATTAGTTACTATCTCAATATTCAAACATTTATGACATGACACCCTATTTCTCCTTACAGGCTTACGTGCGAAGCTTCACTCTAGCAATCCGTGAAGAGTACGCCTCAGAAGGCATCCACGTGCAGCATGTGGCTCCACTCTTCGTCTCCACGAAGATCAATGCTTTTTCCGAGCGTCTGATGGCTGGCAACCTGCTGGTGCCTGATGTGGCCACATATGCACGCCACGCAGTCTCGACTCTAGGGGCGAGTTTCGAATACTACGGGATTCTGGATTCATGGCATACAGGTACGAGTCTATTATATTACATTAGTACTTAGTGGTCATGTAGTGGCATTGTTAACGTATCTCTTAGGCCCGTATTTATAATCAGCACTCAAGAGTGACAGCGAGTTTGAGTTCGTATCCGAAATGTCATTTCAGTACAAAATGATCTGTCAAATCCATACTTAATATTGCTCTTAATCTTGAGATCGCTTTATAAATACGAGCAGGCTCAAATTCGCTGTAACTCTTAAGAGCTGATTATAAATACGGGCCTTGCTAAGTCCTATGCGTCAAAGTTTTTGAACATCTCGTGAATCTCAATGTGATGAAAAAAATGGCTGTCAAACATTTACAATGTTATTTCAATTCAATATGTTTTTTCAATTCAGAATAGATACTACAAGAACGCAGAGGTCCTTCCAAAGTTGGCAAAATTTAAAAAACAAAAAATACCCTCTCACCTTATCACATCAACATTAGTCATTCAATTGATGCGAACAGGATTCGAACCCGCGGGCAATGGAAAATCATTTATATACTTTCATGTAAAATGTTTGATGATCAACTTAATTTTGTGCAAGAGCCCTATTATGCTGGCGCTGGCCTTTCCAAAAAAATATGTGTGATACCATAGGCGCAATCAATACCTTAGCCAGGTATCAATGCCTCAGGGGTCCCATTCCGTACTACAGTAAATAAGCTTTTAAATATATCAAGAGATGGCTCTACGGTTAAGTCGGGTAACCCGTTCTAAACAAACATTCATCTAACAGATTTAAACCGTGAAAAACTGTTCAAATAAAGTAAATGTGTTATATAATTGCGTCGCAATGTCCTAAAAACGGGCCTGCCCGGCGGTCTGCCCTGTTAATGCAGACCAGTTTTGTTGTTTGACTTTAGGCATCTGTACTAGTATAGTATTATATTATCTGTGCCTTAGCCGGCATCAAATTTTACATTTCTAACTACTGACGCTGCTCTCACCCCGGCTCCCAAAAACCATTAAAACCTAGCTAAATTCAGTTAGCTTTCAATTTAGCATTAGCAAGGTATTCTTGTCTAAATTGCTGGTTGATCTGTGCGCCGAGTTTCGTCCTAACCCATACAGGTGCCAGTTTCACGAAGAATGTCTGAAAGCAGAAGAGAGGGTATTTTTTGTTTTTTAAATTTTGCCAACTTTGGAAGGACCTCTGCGTTCTTGTAGTATCTATTCTGAATTGAAAAAACATATTGAAATTGAAATAACATTGTAAATGTTTGACGCCATTTTTTCATCACATTGAGATTCACGAGATGTTCAAAAAACTTTGACGCATAGGACTAGCAAGGCCCGTATTTATAATCAGCTCTTAAGAGTTACAGCGAATTTGAGCCTGCTCGTATTTATAAAGCGATCTCAAGATTAAGAGCAATATTAAGTATGGATTTGACAGATCATTTTGTACTGAAATGACATTTCGGATACGAACTCAAACTCGCTGTCACTCTTGAGTGCTGATTATAAATACGGGCCTAAGAGATACGTTAACAATGCCACTACATGACCACTAAGTACTAATGTAATATAATAGACTCGTACCTGTATGCCATGAATCCAGAATCCCGTAGTATTCGAAACTCGCCCTAGAGTCGAGACTGCGTGGCGTGCATATGTGGCCACATCAGGCACCAGCAGGTTGCCAGCCATCAGACGCTCGGAAAAAGCATTGATCTTCGTGGAGACGAAGAGTGGAGCCACATGCTGCACGTGGATGCCTTCTGAGGCGTACTCTTCACGGATTGCTAGAGTGAAGCTTCGCACGTAAGCCTGTAAGGAGAAATAGGGTGTCATGTCATAAATGTTTGAATATTGAGATAGTAACTAATCCATGTCTTGGTCACTCTTGTTAACGTTGCAGAAAACCACATGAAATAGATCCAACAGTATTTTTTCTTTAGTAAGCGGTGGAGTCAGGAACAGGGATTCAGAGATGATGACATGAGACGATTTCCCTGGGGACTAATTATTTTTAATGATCCGATTGTTCCTAGTCTAATTGGACAACACGTTCTAAATTTATACCTACCGTTCTAATAAACGAAATATACCAACCTTAGTAGCAGCGTAGATGGTCATTAACGGCAAAGGCTGCAGCTCGGACCCTGAAAATTAAGTAAATACACAAAGACATTACAAAAAAAAAATGTACATAAAGGCTCCTGCTCTTCTGAACAAGCAACTCTTGCTAAGAGGAGATATTAAAAAGGTATAATGCAAAATGGCATGGCACTATAAGAACAAAATACGTCACCCGCGCAGGAGTTGACATAGATTAGCTCTAAAGTCTTCTCCGGGGGTACTTCGCACACATGCATTGGTCGGTCGTAGGCCACTCCTTACGTTATTGAATGGTAGGTACCTGAGGAGATGTTGACGATGGCACCCTTCTTGCGCGCGCGCATTGCCGACCAGTGCCGCGCGTGTCAGGTGCGTCACCGCGCCGATGTTGACGTGGATCAGCTCCCACGCCTTCTCCGGGGGCACCTCGCACACCCGGCATTGGATACTCATAGTTCACACCGACGTTGTTCACTAGAATAGTAAGGGCCGCAATTATAGTTGAGACTCAGAACCGCACTCGGGAGTCGATCAAGCAAGTCATAATTAAAATTTTACTCAGAACTTGAGTTGCTTGTTAATTTATAAACGCAACCGCACTCAAATCAGGTACGTATCAGCTAAATCGAGTTCATAATTGCGAGTCAGTCTTTTTCTTCTTCTTTTAACTTATTTGGCTATTGCAACTGGCAAATCAGCCAGTGTCAAGGCTGCTTTCACCAGATTTTCCTTAGTTTGGCTAGGACAATGTAGGCTGAATCACTTGATTGACTGGGGAAGTTATACAGGGTGTTAAAATCAACTATAAGGGACGTACGGGAAAGTTATACAGGGTGTTAAAATCAGCTTTACGGGGAGTAAGGGAAAGTTATACAGGGTGTTAAAATCAACTTTACAGGGTGTATAGAGAAGTTATACATGGTGTTAAAATTGATTTTAACACCCTGTTTTAACTTCCCCATACACAGAGTAAAGTTGATTTTGACACCCTGTATAACTTCCCCATACACCCCGTATAGTTGATTTTAACACCCTGTATAACTTCCCCATACACCCCGTATAATTATTTTTAACACTCTGTATAACTTCCATATACACCCCGTATAAATGATTTTAACATCCTGTATAAATGGCGCAAAACACATGGCTGATACGCACTTAATACGTGACTAGCGACACATCCCGAGTGCGCGCCCGCGTTCTAAATTTGAATTATAATGTTTATAAATTAGGAGCGACTCGGCTGAAGTCTGAGTCGTGATAGCGTACCTAAGTAGGAACTAAAAATTAGACTGAGTAAGACAGGCGACTTAAAACTCTACATAAAACTAGTATCAAATTTGAGTGACTTTTATAAATACAAGCATAAGAGTCGATGAGTTCCTTTGCTCCGTTCTTTTTATTACCAAATTACAGATTATGTCGAATTGCTCCCAATATAAATATGTTATTTATTAGCTAAACCAAACTTTCAAAACTATCAACGACATTGAAAGTGTCTAACCACATATCTGTTTTTGATAAAGCATTAAAACAAAATAAAAATTAATAAGGCAATTAATTTCAATCAAGTATACATTATTAAAGTTGCACAAAACACACCCAAAAATTAATAACAATATGTCTGTCAGTATAGTACACTTTATAATTTGTAACGCTTATTTTTGTAACTTATCTGGTAGTGCAGCTGGTAGTGTGGTTAACAAACAGGGTACCTACCTAAGCATGCATGTTCTACTCAATATCATCATTATTGACCCTTTATGTCTAAGACAAAAATTTAATCAGTGTCTGAGACAAGGTTTTAATGTTGCATTAGAATGAATATCTTACCAAATATGCCAAGCTGAAGATCTCTCAGCTCGTTCTCAATGTGTGGGTACACTTCGGGGCCTTTGCTGAAGTCCGCCACTATGATTTTCGTCTTCACTTTTATACTCCTTTTCTGAAAAATATTTATTATAGTCATTATTTTAAAATGGCTTCACATCTCAAATTTGAGACGTATTTTGCCAATGACGACGTATTTGTACGAGTATATAAACGATGGGAGAGTATATATTGAAAAAAACGTGAGTCTCCTTCGAGAGAAAGATACAGAAACAACGTGCGACTCGATGAACCCCGGGTGACAGAGTTTTTAAACCGCCTAATAGCACATCTAATAGGCCTTTATTAGTACTACAGCTAAGGGTTGCGTGCGTCAAAATTCCATAAATGGTGGAGCATGGTCTGGTCATTATCATTAACTCTGGCGGTGGCCTCTTGGCCGATATGATTTTTTCGACTTTATGGAATTAATTCTATTAGATTAAATAAACATACAAGAAAAAAAAAAACGGAAAAATAACAACGCTCGGTGATTACTTTGTCCCCACCTTGTATCTGAGCTAATTCTATTAAATCTACCTACTCAGAGATGAAACACCTACATCTGTCTATTATACGTAACCTTCTCGTAATACGAGTAACAGATATTTGGGTCAATGGCAACTGCCAAATAAACGTTTACTCGTACAAAAAAAAGGTATAATCATACAAATTTGCAACTACACACTCGTAACAGCGGTTTAGAGTGGCGAAACCACGGATCCGCATATTAGAAGTCTACACTCAAGGTTAAGGACATATTATAAATACGGGCCTAGAGTGACAGCGAGTTTGAGTTCGTATCAGAAATGTCATTTCAGTACAAAACTATCTGTCAAAAATCCATACTTAATAGGTATTGCTCTCAGTCTTGAGATCGTTTTATAAATACGAGACAAAGATAAGTATACTTTGATGAGAATTTGAGTCTATTTATTCTGTGCTGGACTAAGCACTGCTGCAATATTTTTTTACCGCTTTATCTTTTGCGCAATATGAATAAATTAAATTGTAAGCACTAAGTATGACAGAAAAATATATACCTAGTACTTTATAATGCAATGCGATTTCCTTTACGGGTTAAGCACAGCGTAAAACACGCAGAAAAATGCGTTTTTGCCACGTTTTGCTCACAAATAAATTTAAGGGCAATTTTAGGAATGTACAAAAAATACAGCATTTTTTTAATTAACTACATACATACAATCAAGCCTTTATCCCTAATAGGGTAGACAGAGCGACTCAAAGGTCATTCCGCCACGTCTGACAAAGTTTTGAAGGGTATTAGGTACAGATGATTTTGTATAAAGCTATAGTGACGAGTTGTCAGCCCATCGCCTAAATTGCAATACACTGATACCCTCGAATCCCTTAGCTGGTTTTTACAGCATGCCCGGGAGGAGATGCAGCTGGCACATTATATGTTTTTCTAGCACTTCCAGTCCAGCATATTCTGTTAACACCTATTTTGTTTTTCAAGCAACCACCACCACCGCTTTGATAACTTTTCTTATAAATAAAGCGACGACGTTGATGTCTTTTGTTCCAGCTTTCACTGAGAA
Source organism: Scrobipalpa atriplicella (assembly GCA_029255725.1). Classification (NCBI taxonomy): domain Eukaryota; kingdom Metazoa; phylum Arthropoda; class Insecta; order Lepidoptera; family Gelechiidae; genus Scrobipalpa; species Scrobipalpa atriplicella. Next base: position 9,402 of record JARACY010006176.1, read on the forward strand.
TTATAAAATGCAATAATAACTTTATTTATGAAAACACAGTATAAAAATAAAAATAACAAATAACACTTTCACTTCTTTTTATTTTCAAGCCATGACGACGTTGAAGTCTTTTCTTCTAACATTGAATTACTAGAGGGGAAAATTCAAAACATTCGTCAAATTTTGAGAGTGAGTTCAAACTAAACAACTTTTCCCGTGGAACATAGGGAACAAAAAATGTTGGTCTGCTGATGTTTTGTATGTGAGGTTGGAATTTTTTAACGTCTTTTCCTACTTTCGTGAACTGAACTCACCCTAAAAGTCGAATAATTACATTTTCACTCAGTAGATTCGAGTTTAGCTTTAAGATTGATATTATATAAAATCTCTCTCGATCCGGCTCTGAGTCGATTACAGGATCTAGTTAACCATGAAACTAAGTACAAACCGCAGGGTTATTAAGTAAATCAATAGCTGTTACAAATAATAGATCCTATATTAACCAACACAACATATAATTACATGTATCTACGTCCTTTGTGTAATAATATTTTTTACGAGTATTTTATGATTATTAAACTATTTTTAGTTATATTTGTTAAATATTTCATTGGATCATGGTTTCGTCTCTACATGTTATTCATAAAAAAAAGGTTGTGATATGTCAACGTAATAAAATAAATATTAGTATAAGAATTATTATGATTCTTATGGCCAGCTAAATATTTACTAGGCTCGGTATTTCCCCAAATTATTGCGCTTTGAATTGCTTTACATATTAACAAATACTCATTAAATGTTTAACTAGCAATAATATTTAGGAGATTTCTGTTTACGATGCATTTTTCCTTGACTTTGACTCTAGCCTAGGCCAAGGGTACTGAGACTGCCAGCTCCTGTAACAGCCGCAATAAACCCGCGACAGCCATTTTATCACTTCTATCTGTCAAATTCTATGGGAGTTTCACATTATAAGTAGGTGCGATATATTCGTTATCGCGCGGCGGGGGCAGGCTTCGAGGGTTAATTGAGCCAACTTTAAAATGAGCTCAATAAGAACAAGGTTTTTTTTTTCAGGAAATGGAAAAAATACTTGCTTTTTCATACAAATTGTGGTCAATTGCTTGGAAGGTTGAGTTTCGTGCGGGCCGCTCGTTTCTGCGGCTTGTGCACGCCCGCATGCCGGCGGGCGCCTTTAGGCGTGTGACTGTGATTAGAGATTACTCGCTCACGGTAAGGAAATAAAAAAGGCTTACCAATCTCTGCAGCTACAGCGCGCAGCTTGTCAGGATTGCGGCTGATCAGCGCCACATTGAGCCCTCTTCGAGCCAGCTCCAATGCGTACTGCTTACCGATGCCGTCCGTGCTGCCCGTTATCGCTGGAAACAAGAAAACATAACAAATTTTTTTTTTTTTAGAATACCAGCAGAAGTTACAAAACAGTAGTTAAACTCATAGTTCAATCTATAAAATCAATGTTTACTTGGCTGCGATCTTTGATTTATAAATAGAGCATCATCTTAGGTTTACATAGACCCATTTTCGTCCGACTTTAGCTAGGTAAAGGTTTATTTCACACAGGACGTCAAACGAAACAAACAGAAAGGCTATACAGATATCAGACGAGAAGAAAGATACATAACATACATATAATCACGCCTTTATCCCTAATGGGGTAGGCAGAGCGTAAACAACCTAAACAAAGGCCGTTTCACCACGTCTGACAAGTTTTGAGGGTTGTTTAAGATAGATCTGTATTATATTACATTAGACAGGTTGTCAGCCCATCGCCTAAATTACAATATATTGAAACCCTCGAATCCCTTAGCTTGTTTTTACAGCATGCCCGGGAGAAGATGCAGCTGGCACATTCTATGCTTTTCTATCGCTCCCAGTCAAGCAAGATGAAATTTGTCCATTCCTATTTATGTTGGTTGGTTGACCTTGCTTGATTGCATAAGAAATTATTCAATCAAAGACAAAACGAAAGAGTATTTTTGGACATGATAATGATGTTATTTTATTTTCATTTCTCATACTCGGAAAGTAGTGTTGTTTTGATCTGACTATTGGGTGGAAGATGCTGCTTTCCTTTCACAGGGAAGGAATAACTCATACAAATTTCATCCCCACCCTAGGGCGGGAATGAACTTTAAAAATAGAACTGCTTGAATTGCTGTCAGCTGTGAAGACTTTTTTCATATAAAAAAAAAAAACTTTATGAAATGTCGTGACTTTTTAACCAGCTAGTGTCACTGGCCAGTGTGAATTTAGCGCAAACTTGCGATGCGAGTGCCGCGACAAAATTAAAAAATAATAATTAAAAAGTCAACACAAATTGGCGGGATAGGCTCGTATTTATAAAGCGATCTCAAGATTGAGAGCAATATTAAGTATGGATTTGACAGATCGTTTTGTACTGAAGTGACATTTCTGAGACAAACTCAAACTCGCTGTCACTCTTGAGAACTGATTATAAATACGGGCCTTTTTATTTTCCTCATATTCTAAATGAAAAGTAGAGTCATTGCCACGGGTAGAAGAATCAATTCCTCTCGGACTATAGCCGCCCTCGCTGCGCTCGGGCGTCTAACTACCTCGGGAATTGATTCTCTTCCACCCTAGTCTATGAATCTACTATTCTACATGAATGCGTTAAGAATGTCAATAGCGTTTGCACAGAAGGCAGCCTAATGATGGTCTTCACAAGAGTAGCTCCTAATAACTTTTTTATTGCCATTTTCCAATCATTTTTAACTCTACCCTCCATCTTTTAACCTATTAAAATAAATAACAGCTTCTTGCACAGTTTTTATATGCATCTGTTACTGCATAATAGTGTATTGTTAAAATAAGGTATGTAGTAAATAGACTGTTTGCCGTAATAGTTTTTGCTACATTTTATTTTATGAATATACAGGGTGTAAAAAAAAGTAATGCGTTCCTTTAAACAACATGTTCTATTAATGATACCAAACAACTTTCCCAAAGCACAAAAATTTTTGCTTGATAAAAAGTTTTGCTTTTTCCATACAAAGATGCTCTCCTCATCTGCAATTTTGTATGGACAAGGCAAAATTTTATTTCTAGCGAAAGTTGTTCGGTAGAACATGTTGTTTAAAGGACCGCAGTCCTTTTTTTTACACCCTGTATATAAAAATTGTATTTCATGTATAGAATTATGTATAGATACAATTGAGAGTTTTTGTAACGACCACCATCAAAGACAGTGACCGGGACCGACTGCTTAACGTGCACTCCGAAGCAAGGAATCTTTATCCTTCCAGACAATCACGTGATTCATTTAACCAAACTGGGAAAAATCTCACAAAGTGATAAATTCGCGATAGTCCATCAATCGCTATTTTTAAAAAGAGGGTTAAAGAACATTATCTTTCACTTTCTAAGTAATCCATATTATATTTATTTATGTATTGTATGTATTTATATAAATATGTATATATGTATATAATATGTAGTAATTTGCTATAGGTATGTATGTTATGTTTGTATTAATATATTATAATTATATTAGGTTTAGGTAATATATTATTTAGTATATAATTATATTGTGCACGTCTTATCCGCGTCACATTCATATGCCATATCACTTACTAGGTCTGCTGTAAGAAATTTCTTTTAGGAATAAGCAGTGCCTGTTGTGTCTTAATTCTCTATGTTCTGTTCTGTAATTATTTCTGTGTACAATAAATGGTTAAATAAATAAATAAATTGTCAAATATCAATTTCGAGTTAAACCACCTTGGAAATCGAACCCAGGACCTCCGAATCGATAACCCATGGCTCATACCACTAGACCACGAAGACATTAACTTATCAGCTGTAAGGATGCTGCATCAGTTGCATCCTTGCAACACTTCCACAGTTTCTCAACATGTCGAGAGGATGAGGTCAAAGGGGTCAAACGAAAGCGCGTCCTAGTCCCTTCCATTGCGTAAAGCAAGCGGACCTATAGAGTTGTAGGGTAGGTTTATGTGAAAGACCAACTAAGTTAGTGATATACCGGGTGTAAGGTTTAATATGTTTCGTTTACATATAAGTAAACTAATTAAATAGGTAATTTTAAAATTCAAAAAAGCATGCATCCATATATACTCTTAAACTTCCTAATACAAAAATTAGCACAAAATAGTAACTTTTTTAATTAACTGGGAATACTTTTTTTTTGATGGATTTGTAAGACTTTTTACTTGGAATGGGTTACCTCTTGACTCTAGACACAAAGGTCAGCGATGACCGTGACAGAGTCGACGATGGAGCGAGCTAACCCAGAAAACGCCTGTTAAGGCACTGGTAGTCTCACGCACCGACGGAACACAGCAAGCTGTTTGGCGCCGGACTCCGGTGAGAGGGTGGTCGTGAGCCAGGCGGCCCCTTGCGGAGCCTACCACCGCTTTATTGGGATCATTCAGCCGGACTTATTCACAGGCAAGCCTGTGTTGCCGTTGCCCGGGTGGACCACTAGGAGGTAGATCCCATCCCACCCCAACTAATTTCCACAACTCATTTTTTTCTTGTATTTTATTTTCTTTTCGCACCGCACCCTCTTCCTACGGTCCGTAAGCCCAAGGCACTAACTACGAGACCACAGAGACAATTACACTATTATTAAGTACCATTGAAAGTAACCTCGGGCCTTGGGCATGGGCATCTTCGTTCGAAAGTCTCTAACCGCGGCCTCACCTCGACTAAACACATTTTGGAGGTATTACGGACCAAAATCCAAAATTTTGACTTAAATTTTTAACCATCTGGCATTTATCATGTGCATAGACTTACACAAGAGAACAGAAAGGGACGGTAAGGGATTTTAGTTGAAAATTAGTCAAGTCGTGTTCTCACTGAATTGATAGCATTGGAAGATTTTTAGGTAAATGTGGGATACAGAACATTGTCAATGATTTATTCGGAGCTATTTTAACTGACAAGAGGTTTTAAAATGCTGAATGCTTAAAATATCTCAATCAGTCCTGGATTTTTTCTGGGGTTCTCAAGTAAAAGTTGCTCAGGAAAAAGACTCTATATAGAACAAACTCGTCAAATGGCTTCTAATATTACACTGTAATTTGAAAACATGACGTTGCCGTTGTAGTGTCTTACTTTTAAGACCAGAATTACGTACGTTCAGGTAACTTTGTACGTTCAGGCAACATACCCTCTGAGGCACGGAATCAACTTCTTTTAAACAGAATCAGGAGATTTATTTAGACCTCAGGAGGCTAAATGACAGGTCTGAAACCACCCAATAATAACAGGCCTCCAATTTGGCCAACCACAAGAAAACAACCAATCACAGGTTACCCAACCGCTCTGTTTCAGAAGACTGCTGCGTTAAGGCAGTGGTTATTGAAATCTAAAATTATACCCCAAAACTAGCGGGCAGCTCTTAAGTATACAGCTTAGATAAGACAATACAGGATCTTACATAACCAGTCTAGATTTGCCTCTGCCTAAAGATTTAAAATTGGTGGCAAAGTGGTCGTAAAAGACATCTATAATTTGTCATAAAAAACCACTCACGTGCACATGCAAATGTACTAATAGCGCAAATATTTAATCTCACGTTTCTCTCAAAGTTGTTCAGTTTTATGACTTTAATGGTATAAACAAGCCCTTAAAATTTCTTCGGTTAATTCAAAATTTAAGTTGATATAATCTGAGGTCTACTGATGATTTGATGAGGGTAATTTTATGCACGGACATAAATTAACAAGATTATCGTCCGCTTAGAATGTTGCAACCATATTACATGCATTTGTGAACATTGTCCTTCAAATGTACATTTATTTTAAGCATGGGTCTTTATGAACATCGTTCAGTTTTGTTAAAATTTTGAAAAGATCTCATTAAAATTACACAATCAACTTAATTAAGGTTTTGTTGCGAAAATTATGGTAATTACGTCGAGCTTTTGAAAATTAAAAGTATACTTAAACTGTTTTCACTTACATAAACATAAAATTTTATTTTATGATCTTCCAGTTAATATTTAATTCGTAAATGTACCTACTTAATTTTAAAAATTGAGATCCAGAACGAAAGTAGGTAAGAGTACCTAAGTACGAATACTTAGTTTTTATTTCATATGGCAAATACTTCTGATACATTTTTGACCAACTTTAATCAGGTTTAAAAAATGTCGTTGCAGAGAAATTCTTGCTACAAAAAACTCGCACAAAAATATTATCTTTCTTACGCTGTAACAAAACATCAGTCGGGTCGTCGCCATACCCGCACAAACCAAGAACATTTGTTCATTATATCGGCTAACGAATTAGTGGATTTTTTGTTGCACACTTGGTACCAATTCGTAGTTGCAAAAATCAGGACTTAACTAATATAAGTCTATACCTGTCATTTTCTGTCGTGAGAGAACAGAAAGGGACGCCAATAATTTTAATCAAGATTTAGTTAAGTTGTGCGCTATACGAATCGATAGCACTGCAGGCTAATCCGCATATTTTCGCACGCGTCTACACTACACGGTGACATAACGTTGCACACACGCAGGCGCGTCGCATTGTGATGAAATCTATTACGTAAGGTAAGGTCATTCGCAGGCGCAGGCTGTGTGTGCGGTTTTGGGATTTTAAATTTGCCTTTCTCTTTTTTTTTTTTTGCACTGTCATTATTATAATTTATACGACCGTGTTGTATTGATTTGACCGCGATTATGTAAAAGATTTGATGATGGAGCAAGAATAATTATGTTAAATAGGTATTGTTATGTGCATTATGTGTATCGTTCGATGATGATGAATGTGCGCTTGAGAATCTTCTTCTTTGGCCTAGCGTTTTCCCAGCCTAATCTGGGTTTCGCTTTCCACCTTTATCTATTTGCTAGATGTTATGTGTTTTAGCTGTTGTATTTCTGAGTCTATTTTATTCAAATTTTAGAAAGTGACAGGGACCAAACTAAATTAAGTTAAGTTGCGTCTGCAACAGAATCGGCAGCATTATTTTACGTTAGTGAAACAGCCGTCAGAGGCAACAATCTACTAGACATGGGCTTCCCCCATATTCGCGGGCGATTGCCACTATTTGCCACACTCGCCATGCTTGGCAGGCATATTCTTTATTTTGTAACTTTTTTTTATCTATACTATGAAGTCAAAGGTAGGTTATGCGTAGTCCGTTTCTTCAATTTTTCAATTTCTTCTATATTTTGGAAGTTGACACTTACAGTGTTAAAAATGTTTTTAAAACATGAAAAAATATAAAAGTCAAAAGTTACACTTGAGTGGGATTTGAACCCACGATATTCGGCGTACCGTGCCGACAGCGCTCTAATCATCTCACCAAGCGACTCAAAAGTGTGAAACTACTAGCTTCTAACAACGTCAATGTGTAACTTTTAGCTTCTATATTTTCATGTTTTAAAATTCTTTTTATTTATTCTTTACTTCATAGGAAAAATATAAAAACAAGGTTTATGATCCGCTAATACAGAAAATGTGTAGGTACCTAAGTTTTTTTTAACAATTAATTAAATTAAAGGGATTCGAGGGTACACATTACAGATACAGGGTATACTAAATATGCCAGATGTGGCGAAAACGCCTTTTAAGGGTGTTATATACTCTGTCTACATCCTAAGGGATAAATGCGTGTCTTTAAAAAAAAAAAAAAATAATAAAACCACCTACTATGATTTCGCTGGCTCTTGCTCGTAGGCCAAAACACGGAAGAACAAAATACTTCTGTTTGACAGCACATATAGGCGCAGTTTTGTATGATGATCACACAAACATTTAAGTATGCGCGTACGCATACGGATATCATGTGACGATGCCTTCGGCCTAGAAGCTTATTTGGTCGTCTTAGGGTCAGTACACACCGAGAGGCGACGCGATGCAACGCAGCGAGCACTTTTCAAGGCTGTGATACAATATAGAACTTTATTTACTACGCAAAAAATGACCTTTCGGAACTTGCAATTTCCGAAGCGCGGCATACCGCATAACCTATCACTTCGTGGTATTGCATCGCTAAAAGCAGCTTCGCGCCGCGTCCCGTCGCGTCGCTTCCCAGTGTGAACTGACCCTAAAACTGAAAATACAACCTGTTGTAGGTTCATTGATTATTAAGTATTTTACCGAATAAAACAATTTTACAAATTATTCGTAAATAATTAATCGTATCACGCCTGTATCCCTTACAAGATAAGCAGAGAGGCCTAAGAATGATTTCGTATGCTTGTCGTCTTATTTGCCTAAAATAAGTACAATACCTAACGTATAAGGTCCTGGAAATCCTATATTGACCTGCAATATGCCTGGGAAGTAAAGCAAGCTACATAGTATTCTATGTTCTTATGACTCCTAATCTACCATGGAATATTTTGATTGCGCAGATATTACTTAATGTGCTATGACAATATTGTCTCAAGACTCGAGTTGCTGGTTTCATAACCACAAAGTAAGTGCATGATGCTGCGCTGCTTCTTGGTACAGTGTGATGCTGTGACGATGATGAAAGTCCTCTTGAATACTTAGATTCTTGGTATAAGGTACAGTCAGTGGCAAACCTTGTATCAGAAATTCTGTTTGATATACAAATCATTTTAAAGAGTTTTGAGTTTTTTTTTTTAGGATAGATTAGAAATTAGCCTCCAAAGACTATGATAAATTTGCCACACCCGGTAGCTCAGTTGTCAGAGCGACGGAACGATAATCCGAAAGTCGCAGGTTCAAGTCCTGCCCGTGGCGAATTTATTATGTTTGTCTTTCATATTACATTTTTAAAGTGTTACAAAAAATGAAGAATGCCAAAAGCACAGTTTCAGATTACAAAAAAAAACACAGCTAATCTGATTTTCCACAGAATCCATTCATTCATCACTTTTGTTAGATCCTTGTTATTTTTCCGTCAGAATTTTGAGCTTTTGTATATTCAAGTACCTAATCTCCTAGTATTTGTATTTTATGTTCGGATTCAACAATCTCCTTCATTATGCCGTTGAACTTTACACTCGAACGTTGCTGGAGCAATCCTGATTATGTCT
>JARACY010006177.1:0-18397 GCA_029255725.1 Scrobipalpa atriplicella
GGCGACCAATAACCTCGTATGCAATTGATGTTAACACCCGAGTAAAACATTCTGCTTTACATATCGAATGAAAGATAAGTTTAAATAAAAAAAAATAGGAAAATTAAAGCATGAAAATATGTAAGCAAAAGTCGCTAACTATGATGATTTCATCTATCAAAAAATATCTCCATTTGCGTAAGAAAATTCATCTAACCTGCAGTAGGCATTTTGTACAACATACTCATTGTTTAAATATTTGATGTTTCTTATTAAAATACTGAGTATTAAATCAACAAACAAATTTTGAGGCTATAACGACCACCAAAAACCACAGACAAAATTTATTTAATTTCCATTTACCATGTTTCTTTTCTTTTTTGGCGCCTTATTCCATGTGTCACAAACAATACTGGCCAGTTCTATATTAAAATAAAATTTTCATAATTTCCAATACAATTTCGTTTGGAAAATTGATTTCGATTCGAGTAAGTATGCGATTCGAGAGATTTTAAAATGTGGTTTTAATTTGACTTCTAGCGAAATAATAGTTCTTTTTTCAAATTTCATTAATTCCCTTGGAGCTTTTGTCAACATTAATACCCCGCTTTTAGGGAACCTATGACCACTTACAGAACATGAGATTATGTAAAATAATTTAAGCCGAATAGTCTTTTTCGAGAAAAGCAAGACAAAGAAGTCGAAATCGAAGTCGAAGTGCCTTAACAGGCGTCTTCTGGGTTCGCTCGCTCCATCTGTCGCTGTCATCGCTGACCTTTGTGTCTAGAGTCAAGAGCTATCCCATTACAAGTAAAAAAAAAAACCTCATAGGGATCATAAAGGCCTAAAGGATAAAAAACTGCGACTTTATAATTACTACACACGGTTACAGCTTGTATTGGGATGGGATAACCCATGCATTTAACAAGTATTTAAGAAAATAGCTGGGAATGGGAACGTTATTTATTAATTAATCGGTTTAAATACATTTTTCGTAATAAAAACCTTATCTGCTGCTATTGAATATGACAGCTACAGAATTAATAACAGTATTCTGGTACCCGCAGGTTGAGTCAGTACAGATCAGACCTGCATTATCTTCCTCGTGTGCTGAATCTGTGCAATATTCTTCGTCGATCACCTCCTCGTTAACTTCGTCGTGATCGTGACCGCGTGCTGCTTCTGTAGCATTTGTACTGTGATCATTAGCTTTTTTACTTTCCACCTTATCAATTTCAGGTGTATGTAGCGTAGGTTTTTTTAAAAATTCGAATTTAATACCAATTTTTTAGGACCTGAGTGTTGTTGAGCCGGTATTATTCTAAAGCGTGTGGTGTTAGTCTTTTTTGTCTTGTTGGTATTGCAATTTTTTTACCTGGCGAAACATAATTTTTGAAATCCAAATCTTTCTTAGGGCCTTTGGGAATAATTCCAATTTTGATTTTACGTTTATACTCAAATGTACGGTCAACGTTTAGTTTTGCTTTGCCTGGAGATGTAGGTACGTCATTGTTAGGGTTGGTTTGCCTTCAGAATCATAATCAGTAACAACTTCTTGCAGTTCAATATCTGAAATATTTCCTTTGCTTACTTTTGTACCAATTTTTATTCTATCGGCACGTTTCAATTGTTGACGGTATTTAGAATCTATAGCTATTTCTTCCATTTGTTTATTTTCAGATCCTATACGATCTACGGGCGTGCCGTTTGAAATATTATGATTACTACCATCATGGCTCAAATCATTATCTGAAATCTTTTCGTACGCGCCTTTTTTTCTATTTTTATAGAACCTACAAATCAAAATGCTAAATACTATAATACACGTAAATATGAGTAAAACAGTTGCAGGTACATAATTAACTTGGTTAAGATCATCACATTCCATCAGATTAAATGTTAATAGAGAGGTAAAGGTTTCTAATGGAATGATAACAATGATGGTTCCAAAGTTACAGTTACATAATGGATTTTAACGACCCATCGTAAGTTTAAGTCAGTCTGTTCCATTATACATTTCCACATACCGGTGTGGTCCCTTAAAGCTACTGGAATTCTTAGAGTATTATCGAAATATATTGTTGCGATGTCAGTGGAAGCAAATAACTTATCATTATGATACCACTTTATCCACAAGTCCGCATACATTGTTTGCAAAGCAGATGCACATGTCAATTCGAGACAGGAACCGTTGTTAACAATTATATCGGGGCGTGCTGGTTCCACGGCTACGACTACAACTTTTAACGGAAAATTAACACTTGTGTTACTTTTCACAACGCATTCGTAGACCCCATCATCATATTGCGTAATGTTTGTTGTAACTACCGTTAAGATATCACTTATAAAGTGTTTTTCTTTAATTGGCTTCAACGCCCTGCCCTCATGCATCCAAATTATTTCAGATGTTGGTGATTCTGCTTTGATATGCGTTATTAACTGAACAGGCGCTTTAAAAGTAATGTTACTGCCCTCTTTAGCGATAATATTGAAGGTTTTAGTTCGTAGGTATTTTTGAATCAAATTGTAGCTCCGAGGTGATAAATGGCCACATTCGAAATCGTTGCATATTCCTGTTTCCTCTGAAGGGCCAGAACAGGGATTTCCAAAAATGTTAGGTTTAGGATTGTCGCATTTACGATGCCGGTACTGAAAATAAAAGATTAGGTATAATTTCAAATTATTTAAATAAATTGTGACCTTATGGATTACAAAAGGGTGCTAATTAAACCAGCTTCTTTTTAATCGCAATTTTGGCTTCTTAAAGTCTACGTTGCCGTCTACATTATTAAGTCAGTCACAATCAATGGGCGTCTGAAAAATACTTTCTAAGCCACTAATTATTTTCCATGTAAGCTACTCTAAATATAACTCAGCCTCGTGGTTATTTTTTGACATCTAAATTTGTAACATGTAGGTAATCAAGCAGTAAGCTTCTGAATACTAAAAAATGGCACCAAGAAGGTAACTTCTAATTTTATAAATCAGACCGTAAAAAATTTAACTTGTCCTGCAAATCTTTAAACTTCAAACAATCACTTTGTGTAGTGAATGCCATCTTTTTACGTACAGTTATTAAAAGAAAGAATAGTAGGTACCCAGTCAGTTTTCACTTCTAGACGTAAAAAGGTAAAATCTAATTAAACTTCATTGAAACCATCAATTTAATTATGAATGGCGCTCTCTGATTAGTGCCCGGTCGCTGGCATATCTTGCACTCGCGCCAAACCGTTCAGTGGCTTTTTTCATGATTAAATGATATGATTTACATTTTAAATAGTATTTTTTTTAATTCACATGTAAAATGGATATATTTTCTATTGAAGCTCGAACAAATTTTTTGAGGAGTGTGGTTGAAGACCAAAAAATAAATTGGTAATGCGTTGTAAAATCCGTGGCTGAGTTATATTTAGAGTAGCTTACATGGAAAATAATTAGTGGCTTAGAAAGTATTTTTCAGACGCCCATTGATTGTGACTGACTTAATAATGTAGACGGCAACGTAGACTTAAGAAGCCAAAATTGCGATTAAAAAGAAGCTGGTTTAATTAGCACCCTTTTGTAATCCATAAGGTCACAATTTATTTAAATAATTTGAAATTATACCTAATCTTTTATTTTCAGTACCGGCATCGTAAATGCGACAATCCTAAACCTAACATTTTTGGAAATCCCTGTTCTGGCCCTTCAGAGGAAACAGGAATATGCAACGATTTCGAATGTGGCCATTTATCACCTCGGAGCTACAATTTGATTCAAAAATACCTACGAACTAAAACCTTCAATATTATCGCTAAAGAGGGCAGTAACATTACTTTTAAAGCGCCTGTTCAGTTAATAACGCATATCAAAGCAGAATCACCAACATCTGAAATAATTTGGATGCATGAGGGCAGGGCGTTGAAGCCAATTAAAGAAAAACACTTTATAAGTGATATCTTAACGGTAGTTACAACAAACATTACGCAATATGATGATGGGGTCTACGAATGCGTTGTGAAAAGTAACACAAGTGTTAATTTTCCGTTAAAAGTTGTAGTCGTAGCCGTGGAACCAGCACGCCCCGATATAATTGTTAACAACGGTTCCTGTCTCGAATTGACATGTGCATCTGCTTTGCAAACAATGTATGCGGACTTGTGGATAAAGTGGTATCATAATGATAAGTTATTTGCTTCCACTGACATCGCAACAATATATTTCGATAATACTCTAAGAATTCCAGTAGCTTTAAGGGACCACACCGGTATGTGGAAATGTATAATGGAACAGACTGACTTAAACTTACGATGGGTCGTTAAAATCCATTATGTAACTGTAACTTTGGAACCATCATTGTTATCAATTCCATTAGAAACCTTTACCTCTCTATTAACATTTAATCTGATGGAATGTGATGATCTTAACCAAGTTAATTATGTACCTGCAACTGTTTTACTCATATTTACGTGTATTATAGTATTTAGCATTTTGATTTGTAGGTTCTATAAAAATAGAAAAAAAGGCGCGTACGAAAAGATTTCAGATAATGATTTGAGCCATGATGGTAGTAATCATAATATTTCAAACGGCACGCCCGTAGATCGTATAGGATCTGAAAATAAACAAATGGAAGAAATAGCTATAGATTCTAAATACCGTCAACAATTGAAACGTGCCGATAGAATAAAAATTGGTACAAAAGTAAGCAAAGGAAATATTTCAGATATTGAACTGCAAGAAGTTGTTACTGATTATGATTCTGAAGGCAAACCAAACCCTAACAATGACGTACCTACATCTCCAGGCAAAGCAAAACTAAACGTTGACCGTACATTTGAGTATAAACGTAAAATCAAAATTGGAATTATTCCCAAAGGCCCTAAGAAAGATTTGGATTTCAAAAATTATGTTTCGCCAGGTAAAAAAATTGCAATACCAAACAAGACAAAAAAGACTAACACCACACGCTTTAGAATAATACCGGCTCAACAACACTCAGGTCCTAAAAAAATTGGTATTAAATTCGAATTTTTAAAAAAACCTACGCTACATACACCTGAAATTGATAAGGTGGAAAGTAAAAAAGCTAATGATCACAGTACAAATGCTACAGAAGCAGCACGCGGTCACGATCACGACGAAGTTAACGAGGAGGTGATCGACGAAGAATATTGCACAGATTCAGCACACGAGGAAGATAATGCAGGTCTGATCTGTACTGACTCAACCTGCGGGTACCAGAAATACTGTTATTAATTCTGTAGCTGTCATATTCAATAGCAGCAGATAAGGTTTTTATTACGAAAAATGTATTTAAACCGATTAATTAATAAATAACGTTCCCATTCCCAGCTATTTTCTTAAAATACTTGTTAAATGCATGGGTTATCCCATCCCAATACAAGCTGTAACCGTGTGTAGTAATTATAAAGTCGCAGTTTTTTATCCTTTAGGCCTTTATGATCCCTATGAGGTTTTTTTTTTTACTTGTAATGGGATAGCTCTTGACTCTAGACACAAAGGTCAGCGATGACAGCGACAGATGGAGCGAGCGAACCCAGAAGACGCCTGTTAAGGCACTTCGACTTCGATTTCGACTTCTTTGTCTTGCTTTTCTCGAAAAAGACTATTCGGCTTAAATTATTTTACATAATCTCATGTTCTGTAAGTGGTCATAGGTTCCCTAAAAGCGGGGTATTAATGTTGACAAAAGCTCCCAAGGGAATTAATGAAATTTGAAAAAAGAACTATTATTTCGCTAGAAGTCAAAATTAAAACCACATTTTAAAATCTCTCGGAATCGCATACTTACTCGAATCGAAATCAATTTTCCAAACGAAATTGTATTGGAAATTATGAAAATTTTATTTTTAATATAGAACTGGCCAGTATTGTTTGTGACACATGGAATAAGGCGCCAAAAAAGAAAAGAAACATGGTAAATGGGAAATTAAATAAATTTTGTCTGTGGTTTTTGGTGGTCGTTATAGCCTCAAAATTTGTTTGTTGATTTAATACTCAGTATTTTAATAAGAAACATCAAATATTTAAACAATGAGTATGTTGTACAAAATGCCTACTGCAGGTTAGATGAATTTTCTTACGCAAATGGAGATATTTTTTGATAGATGAAATCATCATAGTTAGCGACTTTTGCTTACATATTTTCATGCTTTAATTTTCCTATTTTTTTTTATTTAAACTTATCTTTCATTCGATATGTAAAGCAGAATGTTTTACTCGGGTGTTAACATCAATTGCATACTCGGTTTTCTTGGTTCCCTCGCTTCGCTCGGGCGCCAATACCCTCGTATGCAATTGATGTCTAACATCCCTTGTGTAACAATCTACTATTGCTAATGTATGGCAATCCCACCGTGTTTGTTATGATATGAGCCACATAGAGATCTGTAGTCTCATTGATCGCTTTTAGGTGTATAGTCAAGGTAAGTACAAAAATGTCTGAGTGGTATAAGGCACATTTTTTCGCGTTTGCTCAAATTCCCAATCCTCTAGTGGTCGTAGATTTACTTATTTTTAATCTTAATTTTTTTATACACCGTGCACTTATTGATTTAACTAACTGAATTAAGTACTAAGAAGGTGATACAAAAGAAAACAATCCATGCGACATGGTTCTCCGTGTATCAATTAAATATGTACACAAAAACCCATTATGCAGATTCAAATTTTAGTAGATATATATTTTAATGGCGACAGAATAATACACTGAAATTACCTTACAAGAACATTGTGTCCACTGAAAGCTTAGTAATGAATAATCGATACATTTATGGCGAACCATTATCATCTAATTGAATTAATTATACTTAGGTTAAAATATTGACACGATAGGTAATTGAAAACCACAATTACGATAATGAATGTACGAAAGAATATGATTACAAAAAGAAAACGTAACTATAAACGTGCAACTTGAATGTCGTGGTCGATGTGGCTCTTATTGTGTTAAGGTACTGCTGCAAGTTGGACTGCACGCAGCAACAGCAGCAGGTATGTAAAAAATAACTAAGCTGATCGCTGTGACAGATGCTATTCTTAAAGAAAACAAAAGAAAATTGCATCTGTGACAGCGATCATTTTATATATTGTGTCATTAAACTATCGTCGCCGTTAAGCCGACGCAGCGTTGATAATGCCACTTGAATTGAAGCAACAAGCACCGTGACACACAAGTTGTATCTTAACTCATCTTAAAATATTTTCTAAGAATACATATTTAATTAATAATAATATAAACATACTTGAGATGCCTAAATCTAACTATATGGTAGTTACGATTAATTTGTATATAGCACTAACTTACAACATTACAAGTTGAGTCAGATCGGAGTATGTCATGGTCATGACATAAAATATTTATTATTTTACTGATTATAATGCAAAATCTTTTAAAAGGAGACAATAAAGGAAAGCATGCTACCACACTCATAAAACCTACTCGTCGCGAAATTTCATATGCATTAATGTTTTAAAATTTTGCTAAATAGTGAATATTTTATTAAAACGTATAGAAGCTGCCTTTTCTTTATTGTCTCAAAATGGTTTGCGTCGTATGTGATGCACTAATATTTGACTTACGTAATAATCTTATAATTAGAAATGAAACTAGGTAGTATAGATACAGGCTGCAACCCCAATCATACTATCACGCTCGCTATGGGTGTGTGAATGCACGTGAACGTGGCCGCCTCGTGGTGTGTGTGCGGTGTGTGTGTACAGCGCGAGGCGCAAGCGCGTGCGGTGCGCGTGTGCGTGTTTGTGACATGCTTGTTTAACTCTGCCGAGCGAGATGTCGCGTCACACTGAAACAGGCTTGAGATGGTAAGGAAGGCGCGGGCGGCGGCCGGCGCAGCCTCGCTACTATTCCTATTTATCAATATACGAGCCGCGCGCGCTCCCATGGCCGACCGAGGCTCTGTGATTGCACGCGCCGCTTTTGAGCTTTTCGTTTCCTAAACTATTACTCTCTTATTCTTAATTCCTTAAACATGAGACTAATGGCAGTGATGGTCAGCAGTTGTCGGGAGGGACTCAGTGGTCAACCTTTCCCCAAAAATGGAACTCAAAGTTGGTCATCGCAAACAGAGCGGCGAAATGCTTGCACACTGAGCGCATGATATTGTGATTGCGGCTGATGCTGCGTGCGGCCGAATGCGGATCGCGGACTCTCGAGCTTGCTCGGAAATACTTGCCGATCCGCCGGTGCCCTACCTATAACATTAATTCGGCTTTGTAAACACGACTTAACTAAATCTATACCTGTCAATTTCTGTCATGAATGGGATAACAAAAAGGGACGGCAGTATAGACGCACTTGTTGTGTGCAATCCGAATCTTGGTAGGTTGTTGGCATCGAAGCGACCGCGCGAGTATGCCCGCAAGTACCGCCGGTTGCCGCGAGGTGGGGTTGCGAACGCTCGCCACAATTTTTCCATGCAAGTTTATTTTTTTATTTATTAGCTTTTATAGAGTTGTTATATAGAAAAGTATACGTGGATTTTGCCGTTGTGTCTGCGCTGACCCTCATACGTCAAATCAAATTTACACCAATTAATTACTGGTATACACCTACTAGTTTATCATCTTTCAACCTCATCGCATTACATCTATCGTTACACTGGGCTCCGTTACACCTACCTAATGTGTATTATATTACGATTACCATTTAAATGTCAAAATTATCTTTTACATTAAATTTAATTTGAAACCTACACTTACTTTTACTTTATACTACGAGAAGTTATCAAATCGAAATGCAATTACTGTTGAAAACTTGAAACGTTTAAGTAAAGAATGCACTATCTATACTGATACTGACTGAACTTCCCGCTTATCCAACCGATAAATTCAACCGACAACCAACGTTTAACCCTCAATTTGATCCAGTGATACAATGAATAAAAAGCTGCCATGACAAATCACTAACTCATACTCGACGCGAATGAAATTGGAATGTACTTAAATGTACTTAACGCGTAGTAGCCTGTTTCAGTGAAAACCACCAAACGATGATGAAAGCATCAGAAAAGTTATGAGTGAGTATTCTTTAAAATTATATGGAATGATATTGACTTGAATGCAGTCTTTTGAGTATTCAGTAGTAGAATGTTGTGCGATGTGAGTGTGACAAGTGCGGTGTGCGGTAGCGCGGCGCTATGTGTGGGTGCGTGCGTCTACGCGTGTGTTGCGTGCGTCTACGCGTGTGTTGCGTGTGTGCGTGTTTTGCGTGCGTGTGCACGCGGGCGGCGACTCTCATACACAGCTCGCAGCGCGCTACAGTACAACCACATTGATGGTCAAATCGCTCGTCCAATATTACAATTACACGTTGACAATTAATTATGTTTTTATAAAATTTGATTACATTCATTCCTAAAATCTTAACTTTTAATATAATATCAAAATTTTATGGACTATGTATTACATTAACATGAAAAACCAGTCTTCCAGGCTTTTTCGTTTATCAAAAATTTGTAAATTGTAAAATTTCTTTTGTAAAACCCAATAAAGTACAAGAATCTCAAAACAGTTGTCTATTCATAACCACGAGCTCGAGAACTTTTGATACAATTAATTTCTATCGACGAATGCATAATACTCTCCAATTTATTTATTTAAAATCAGCCAATTTTTGGTATCAATTATACTAGACTTAACTTTAAAACATAGTAAAATAAACATTCGGCACTATATTTAAAAATACAAAAGAATCATTGGATTGAGTATTATAATATTAATGTTAGCCAACTGCACAATAACTGCACAATATATATGCTCAAAAAACGAAAACGTAACACCAATTTGAGTCATGTCAGGCTCTCTAAACCTCAATTGCCATTTGCTTTGATCAGATGAACAGAGTCTTCATACAACAATACACCAACATTACAATGAAATATTTTAATATTTACGTATTATTTATAAGTGCTTATTACATTCTATTTATGTCATTCTTTTGAATATTATGTTTACCTAATCCTGTAAGTATCTTAACAACCAAATTACCTACCTGATATTAATTTAATTACTCCATAAAGAGGATAAAATAAATGAATGTATGTATTAAAATCATAATCATAAGAAGCAGTATCCACAATAAATACAACTAATATGCAATGTTTAATATTCAACAAATTAAAGGTATGTATATCTAAATTGTATAATGTCATACAATAATTGGATTGAATAGCAGACTTTCAGTGGAACTCTTATTTCGAACAATTGAAGAAAATAGTAACTAGTTTAGTAACTAGAGGTGGTAATTAAAAGGTCGTTTCACCCGATATCCATATCATACGGACAATAATAAAATGTAAGGCGCAAATTTATAAAATAGGACGATTCGCGTCCACGTCAACTGAAAGAACGGGAAAGACAAATGGATTTACACGCTTACAATGTACAGTGTATGTAATACGAGTCTGACTCTTAAGTGTAGGTATTATCAACTTGTATGTGTGATGTAGGTGGGTGGTGGGGGTGTACACCCCCGCCCCCGCGCCCCGCTCACCTGCTTACTTCTCCTTCTCGCTCTCCTCCTTCTTCTCCGGCTCTTTGTCCAGATCTTTCTCTTTCTCGTCGTCCTGGAAATAGACAACCACTCTCTTAATAAATTATTACAGAATAGCTGTGGAAACTTATAAATTTTGATGATAATTGTTGTAATCTGTATAGATAGAATAGATTCATCGGGAAGTTCGAGGTATTGTTAAGAGGATCTTTTTTCAGGAAATGAAAAATAAAATGATTTTCCATACAAATTGTCTGATCGAGGTGGTCATTTTGTATGAAAAAGCAATTATTTTTTTTCATTTCCTGAAAAAAAATCCTGGTGGTAGTTGTTAAATTTCGTTGACTAAGCAACCCCTATAAGTTTGCGGAACGCTGTCCCTTACACCCCGTATATTAAAAGCAATGACATTAATAATAAGTAAGATGAAAGGAATTAATGATTATACTACGCTTCATAACAGCTACTCTACCTTTATGGTATCGTAGGTCACCACATGCTTCGTGGAGTTCTCCGACCTTAGATTATATTCGGTATGCTTACCTTCTTTCTTACATATTGGACTGAGAGCGACAGAAAAACATAAAATGTTCCAGGTATTATCTTCCAGAACGTACTGTAGATATCAGCAGAGGGATACGAGGGTTTCAGTGTGTTGCAATTAAGGCGACGGGCTGGCAACCTATTACTCCCCTCAAAACCATTAAGCCTTGAAAAAAATGCCCTATTATGATGTAGTTGACATTCTGCCTATCCCCAAAGGGATACAGGCGTGACTATATGTATACGGTGTTCTTACCTTGCCCTTCTCGGGCTCGTCAGGCAGCGGTTGCTTCTCGGCGGGCCCGGTGCCCTCCTTGGTGTCCTTGGTCTCCTTGGGCGGCTTGGGCAGGTGCGCGTTGAGGTCGAGCGTGGAGCAGATGTCATCCCAGTCGGGGAAGGCACGCTCCTTGATTCGGGACACCAGCCCCACCAGGTTCGGGAACGACTCGTTCATGACGTCCCGCAGCGGGTGCGCCACTTCCTTGTCGAGGAAGTGCAGCTGGGCCAGGTTGGAGAAAGCCACCACGTCCAGCTGGAATAGTACATTGTTTATCGAGGGGAGAACAAGACCGATTCCTACGAGGTTATAGTTTGATAGTTGATACTCAGGAGTACACAGGAGTTGGGAATCGCATTTTCTTCCGAGTGATACATAGTGCTTTATACTACACCTATGAGGAAAATATAATTAAAAATCCTTGTAAGATAAAGAATGATATCAATTACATGAGAAGATATCTTAAGAACATTTGAAATGTCATCATGGATTCGAATAGAACACAAACAAACAAAACACATATTAATACAGTTACACATTACATCGAAAACACTAAACACTTAATTTACATTAAATAAGTCAAATTAAATCACATGACATTTTGATTTTGCCATATTTTTTAGTTGTGAAAATATGTATAAAAGAGGCAAATGAAACAAAGCACATACTGCCAAAAAATGAAAGTGCCAGTATCATTTCGTGAGCTTCAAACTTTTTGTTTTTTGACAAAGCACATACTGCCAAAAAATGAAAGTGCCAGTATCATTTCGTGAGCTTCAAACTTTTTGTTTTTTGGCATCCGCCTGTTTCTAGTCTTGAATTATGAATTTAAAAATATATAAATAAATCCCATATATTTCATATTATATTATATATATTTTATTATATATTTTATTTATTATTATTATATTCGGAAAGTAAATCCCATATATTTTTGCCGCCCGCATATTCGTTCGCTAGAACGTACTTTCTTTACGTACTTTCTTCCCTTTTTTCAAGTAAGAACTAATATACTTTCCGAATAGGTTTAGTATAATTTTAATTATTTGTTAATGTACTAGTTATCTAACAAATGACACAAAAAAAGTGAAATGTATAAAGTTGTGCGGCCTGATGGCCAGTTTACGACTATCAAGTCGTACACTATTATATATTCTGTGGTCGTACACAGAAGAATTTCACAAAAAATTGTGATCAACAAGACATGAAAAAACCGGTCAAGTGTGAGTCGGACTCGCTCAGCGAGGCTTCCGTACCAACTTGGGGGTATTTAAAGCGAATATAGAACCCTCCCTCGAGCATCCAGACTTTTTTCACCCAAAAATATCAACTGGACTTAAGGACAAACTTAAGTTTGCTGTTGTCCCCATACTAGATATAGGGAGACGACTACGAAAATAAGTTTGTAATCCTTTTTTTTTTTTTTTTTTGATGATATTTGAACAAATTTACAGTTTTTAGATTTTTTCTTTGATTGTGCTATTAGACACTGCTTCCTTCTAAATTTCATGATTGTAGGTCCACGGGAAGTACCCTGTAGGTTTTTGAATCTTGAGGAAAGCAAAACCTATAGGGTACTTCCCGGTGACCTAGGATCTTGAAATTTGGCAAGAAGCAATGTCTCCTAGCACAATCGAAGGAAAAAATCCAAAAACTATTTTTTTAGTTTTCGGTTCCCTTGCAATTAATCAAACAATCGTATATTTTGATTGCGAAGACTTAGAAGTATGATTCTTTTACAGCTTCAAGGGATTCTAGAATTGAGTATTCAGTATAAATTTCAACTTGATACATTCACGAATTCCTGAGAAAAGGGGCCTTGACGGACGGACAGACGGACAACCGAGAGATCCTATAAGGGTTCCTTTTTTCCTTTTGAGGTACGGAAGCCTAAAAAAGCAATGAAATCCATGTTCGATATTCCAACAATATCCGCGGAGATGTGGAAAAGGGTGATTTTTTTTAATAACTAGCTTTAACCCGCGGCTTCCCTCACGCTAAGTTTAAGATTCTACATAACGTCTTCAATACCCTGTTTCAATTATATCTACATGTTGAATTTAATTTAAAATCCTTATCTAGCAGATATCTGCATCCCTCGAGTCCCTGATCTCCCCGCGCCTCTATCATGCCTTATTGTCCGTTACTCCTGTATATTTAAACCTCGCAACCTTCTCGTCCCTTTTAACCTTACGTCCCTGTCGTACGTTGCGTCACTCGGACAGGGACAGAGTTAAAAAATCTAAAAATCGTCCCTTAGCGATAAATAAAGCATTCATCCATAGTTTCAGTGACTATTTGTACACAACTTTAGCCCTCTTTTCACCCCTTTGAGGGTGGAATTTTGAAATCGCTGATACACGTATTAATTACTATTCAATCACCAGCCTATACACGAAATCCTAATCCTAACTTCAAAATTCACGGACTTTCATACAAACTTCCATCCCCCTTTAACCCCCTCAGGGGTCGAATTTCTAAAAATCGCTCTTTAGTGGATGCAAGCACTGTATAAGGTACCTGTATGTAAATTTTCATGTCCCTAGGTTCAACGACTTCTCGTACACAACTTGATCCCTTTTTTCACTCCTTTGGGGGTGGAATTTTCAAAATCGCTGATACACTGTCTATTACTTTTCAATTATCAGTCCACACACGAAATTTAGGGTCCTAACTTCAAAATTCACGACTTTCATACAAGCTTCCATCCCCTTAACCCCCTTAAATTGGAATTTCCAAAATCACTCCTTAGTGGATGCCTACACTGTATAAGGTATCTATGTGCAAAATTTCAAGCCCCTAGGTCCAGCGGTTTGGGCTGTGCGTTGATAGTTCACCCAGTCAGTTTATCATTTTATATTGAGATACAGGGAGACAATATTTAAATTCATATTTCATATTTCACCGTTTCTGGAGCACAGTTTGCGATTGCGACCTACAATACGGTATCTTTGTAACACCCTTAAGTTGCTCGATCGGTTGAGGTCGTTGACGGTGCGGCGGGTGGGGATGTAGGGGGGTGGTAGGGAGTGGCCTGTTCCCGATGCAGCTAGGCAGCTCGGCCCGGCGAGCTAGGCCGCCGGCCGGGATGCAACAGGCGGCGCATGCCTGCACCGTGCCCCACCCCCGCTGCATCCCGTATAAACTATGCCAGGATATCATAATATATGGATGATCTAACTTTATTTCCATGTCGGTTTTTTCAGTTACTTCCCTCGGGAAAAGTTGCATATGCCCTGATAGATAATAGATAGGTAAACTTTTATTGCATTAAAACAAGAGTTTTCCCAGAGAGTTGAAATTCGATCAGCAGGTAAATGTGATATTTGTCCTTGCACATAGTGATCTGTTGGTAAAATTTTATTACAGTATTCCATATTTTTATAAAATAATAACAGTGAATACAGATCGGCACCTGTAGGCCCAGAGTAGAACAGGCTGTTTGCCCAGCAGTGGGATGATGTGAGCTAGATATAAGGGAAAAGGGCTTGTGACTCACGATAGTGGGCTCGTCGCCGAAGAAGAAGGTCTGTCGGAGAGCAGGGTCGGAGAGGCAGCCCCCAGGTCGTTCTTGCCCAGCTCGATGATCTCGTCCTGGCTGTGCACAGCCGATGCGTGCGCCTTCGCCTTCTTCATGCCCTGGAACACACAGGTTTAGTCCTTATCGAGTGGGGTTAGGCGACGAGCCACTATCGTGAGTCACAAGCCCTTTTCCCTTATATCTAGCTCACATCATCCCACTGCTGGGCAAACAGCCTGTTCTACTCTGGGCCTACAGGTGCCGATCTGTATTCACTGTTATTATTTTATAAAAATATGGAATACTGTAATAAAATTTTACCAACAGATCACTATGTGCAAGGACAAATATCACATTTACCTGCTGATCGAATTTCAACTCTCTGGGAAAACTCTTGTTTTAATGCAATAAAAGTTTACCTATCTATTTATCTATCAGGGCATATGCAACTTTTCCGAGGGAAGTAACTGAAAAAACCGACATGGAAATAAAGTTAGATCATCCATATATTATGATATCCTGGCATAGTTTATACGGGATGCAGCGGGGGTGGGGCACGGTGCAGGCATGCGCCGCCTGTTGCATCCCGGCCGGCGGCCTAGCTCGCCGGGCCGAGCTGCCTAGCTGCATCGGGAACAGGCCACTCCCTACCACCCCCCTACATCCCCACCCGCCGCACCGTCAACGACCTCAACCGATCGAGCAACTTAAGGGTGTTACAAAGATACCGTATTGTAGGTCGCAATCGCAAACTGTGCTCCAGAAACGGTGAAATATGAAATATGAATTTAAATATTGTCTCCCTGTATCTCAATATATAAAAATGATAAACTGACTGGGTGAACTATCAACGCACAGCCCAAACCGCTGGACCTAGGGGCTTGAAATTTTGCACATAGATACCTTATACAGTGTAGGCATCCACTAAGGAGTGATTTTTTGGAAATTCCAATTTAAGGGGGTTAAGGGGATGGAAGCTTGTATGAAAGTCCGTGAATTTTGAAGTTAGGACCCTAAATTTCGTGTGTGGGACTGATAATTGAAAAGTAATAGACAGTGTATCAGCGATTTTGAAAATTCCACCCCCAAAGGAGTGAAAAAAGGGATCAAGTTGTGTACGAGAAGTCGTTGAACCTAGGGACATGAAAATTTACATACAGGTACCTTATACAGTGCTTGCATCCACTAAAGAGCGATTTTTAGAAATTCGACCCCTGAGGGGGTTAAAGGGGGATGGAAGTTTGTATGAAAGTCCGTGAATTTGAAGTTAGATTAGGATTTCGGTGTATAGGCTGGTGATTGAATAGTAATTAATACGTGTATCAGCGATTTCAAAATTCCACCCTCAAAGGGGTGAAAAGAGGCTAAAGTTGTGTACAAAAGTCACTGATACTATGGATGAATGCTTTATTATCGCTAAGGGACGATTTTAGATTTTTTAACTCTGTCCCTGTCCGAGTGACGCAACGTACGACAGGGACGTAAGGTTAAAAGGGACGAGAAGGTTGCGAGGTTTAAATATACAGGAGTAACGGACAATAAGGCATGATAGAGGCGCGGGGAGATCAGGGACTCGAGGGATGCAGATATCTGCTAGATAAGGAGTTTAAATTAAATTCAACATGTAGATATAATTGAAACAGGGTATTGAAGACGTATGTAGAATCTTAAACTTAGCGTGAGGGAAGCCGCGGGTTAAAGCTAGTTATTAAAAAAAATCACCCTTTTCCACATCTCCGCGGATATTGTTGTGAATATCGAACATGGATTTCATTGCTTTTTTAGGCTTCCGTACCTCTAAAGGAAAAAAGGAACCCTTATAGGATCTCTCGGTTGTCCGTCTGTCCGTCCGTCAAGGCCCCTTTTCTCAGAATTCGTGTATGTATCAAGTTGAAATTTATACTGAATACGCAATTCTAGAATCCCTTGAAGCTGTAAAAGAATCATACTTCTAAGTCTTCGCAATCAAAATATACGATTGTTTGATTAATTGCAAGGGAACCGAAAACTAAAAAAATAGTTTTTGGATTTTTTTCCTTCGATTGTGCTAGGAGACATTGCTTCTTGCCAAATTTCAAGATCCTAGGTCACCGGGAAGTACCCTATAGGTTTTGCTTTCCTCAAGATTCAAAAACCTACAGGGTACTTCCCGTGGACCTACAATCATGAAATTAGAAGGAAGCAGTGTCTAATAGCACAATCAAAGAAAAAATCTAAAAACTGTAAATTTGTTCAAATATCATCAAAAAAAAAAAAAAAAAAGGATTACAAACTTATTTCGTAGTCGTCTCCCTATATCTAGTATGGGGGACAACAGCAAACTTAAGTTTGTCCTTAAGTCAGTTGATATTTTTGGGTGAAAAAAGTCTGGATGCTCGAGGGAGGGTTCTATATTCGCTTAAATACCCCCAAGTTGGTACGGAAGCCTCGCTGAGCGAGTCCGACTCACACTTGACCGGTTTTTTCATGTCTTGTTGATCACAATTTTTTGTGAAATTCTTCTGTGTACGACCACAGAATATATAATAGTGTACGACTTGATAGTCGTAAACTGGCCATCAGGCCGCACAACTTTATACATTTCACTTTTTTTGTGTCATTTGTTAGATAACTAGTACATTAACAAATAATTAAAATTATACTAAACCTATTCGGAAAGTATATTAGTTCTTACTTGAAAAAAGGGAAGAAGTACGTAAAGAAAGTACGTTCTAGCGAACGAATATGCGGCGGCAAAAATATATGGGATTTTACTTTCCGAATATAATAATAATAAATAAAATATATAATAAATATAGATATAATATAATAGGAAATATATGGGATTTATTTATATATTTTAAATTCATAATTCAAGACTAGAAACAGCGGATGCCAAAAAACAAAAAGTTTGAAGCTCACGAAATGATACTGGCACTTTCATTTTTTGGCAGTATGTGCTTTGTCAAAAAACAAAAAGTTGAAGCTCACGAAATGATACTGGCACTTTCATTTTTTGGCAGTATGTGCTTTGTTTCATTTGCCTCTTTTATACATATTTTCACAACTAAAAAATATGGCAAAATCAAAATGTCATGTGATTTAATTTGACTTATTTAATGTAAATTAAGTGTTAGTGTTTTCGATGTAATGTGTAACTGTATTAATATGTGTTTTGTTGTTTGTGTTCTATTCGAATCCATGATGACATTTCAAATGTTCTTAAGATATCTTCTCATGTAATTGATATCATTCTTTATCTTACAAGGATTTTAATTATATTTTCCTCATAGTGGTAGTATAAAGCACTATGTATCACTCGGAAGAAAATGCGATTCCCAACTCCTGTGTACGCCCTGAGTATCAACATCAAACTATAAACCTCGTAGGAATCGGTCTTGTTCTCCCCTCGATAAACAATGTACTATTCCAGCTGGACGTGGTGGCTTTCTCCAACCTGGCCCAGCTGCACTTCCTCGACAAGGAAGTGGCGCACCCGCTGCGGACGTCATGAACGAGTCGTTCCCGAACCTGGTGGGGCTGGTGTCCCCGAATCAAGGAGCGTGCCTTCCCCGACTGGGAC